>JACEII010000116.1:1075033-1087843 GCA_014332785.1 Antheraea mylitta
TGGTGAAGGGCGCCGCATTCAAGCCCTGACGGCCTTTTCCCACCATTAGGACTAATTGTCTAATGATACTTTTTATACGTGTATGATGAAGCTTTGACTACTAATTCGTAATCTATATATTAATACGTGAAGCATAATTTTTTTTTGTATCCCTTTTTAATCTATTTCCCGTCATCGGGTGAACTTGAAATTTGGCATAGTTAAAGTTATAAGGCGGAGAAGTGGAGAAAGCTGTTTATATATACTAATATTATAAAGAGGTAAAGTTTGTGAGTTTGTGTCGTTGTAGGGGATAATCTCAGCAACTGCTGGTCCGATTTGAATAATTCTTTCAATGTTATATAGCTCCATCATCAAGAATGGTTATAGGCTATATATCATCACGCTAATGCCAATAGGAGCGGAGCACAGATTAAAAATGTATCAAAATTGGGACGTTTTTTCCTTTTGAGAACTGCTGCGTGTTAGTATTAGTGTTCCACGCGAACGAAGTCGCGGGTAGAGGCTAGTTTTATATAAAATGCATTAGAAGTACATTAAATTAATTAAAATATGCACTACTCACACTACTACTCGATTTTTACACAACATATACACACATGTAAATAAAAAAAAAACATTTTGACAGCCGTAAATAGTTGCGGTCTTCAAAAAAGGTTGTAAAGGAGGTTGCTATGCTCGACTATATGTATTTTTTAACTCTTACGTTCCAATTGCCATTTTTCATTCTACATTCAACAATGATATTATAAAATAATACTATTATTGTAATATTTATAATTTTTTTAGTGAACTCACTTCAAATGATGAATTAATAAAAAATGAGCCAAATAATACTTTGTATAATCAAAATAAGAATTTTGTTCCTCAAAGTAATCCATGACTTAGACCTCCGCGGTTACAAAGTTGCAATTCAATGTCATGTATCAACAAAAAATAATTTATTTTCAAAAGCTAATGGTAGTATTAAAAACGTCTCTGTCTTGGATTCACCCTTTGATTGTATTGTGCATCCATTACTTTTCCAAACGATGATACTGGGCATAGCACTATTTCTTTTTAATGAACAGACTACATTTAATTCAATATCACCCAGAAATACCACGCCACGGTGTCGTGTAAAATTAATTGAAAATTTTGTCATGAGTTGCGATAAATTTCTTTATTTTCGTAAAGTTGTTTGCTTAAAATTTGAGAGCTTTAGCACGTGGTTTTTGTTTCAAATTTATACTTAATTTTAATTTTCATTTACACATAGTTTTTTTTAAATGATTATATAATAAAGATCATGGCAAATGGCAAATAACTGAGTAGCCACGATGAAAACCTTTGATTATGAAAGTATACCCTTTGACAAAAGAACTCTAATAAAGTTTAAACTTTAAAAAATTAATTAACTACGGTCGAATGTCGACCACTGGGCGCCCACTAGTAAACATAGATTTACATGTTTTTGGATAATATTTTTATATGTTGACTATAGACAAAAATTTGTGGCGGAACACGCAGCTACTGTAGTAAAACTTAAAAAAATGATTGAAATATCATCTTGTATCTTTTTTAAGTGATGATACTATACATTATTATCGTATAACATTAACAGTTTACTCAGGTTACAGAATTTTAACCAATTTATTTGACAAATCTGTTAATAGTATTTGCGTGAAAGAGTGATAAATATATATTCAACTCACAAACTTTATTCTATAATATTGAATGTTCTAATTAGAAGTACTTATTAGAACGCAATCGGACTCACTGGAGTTGATCACTATATTTACTAGTTTTGGATTTTTTCAAGAGTAAATAAAGTTCTAAGTCGGGAATTGAGACATATGTTTAGGAACGTAGGGGTTCAGTGTCTTGTGTGTGACACGACGCGACAGTGCATCTGGGGCTCTGGAATATGGGTGCGTACGCGTCCTTCGCAATTCGAACAGTCTGACGTCAGCACAGCTATTGGAGAGACGTCGCGCCGCGTACAAACTGACTCGTACAACTTGTGTTTCCGTACACCGCGCTGTAAACTCCTACGCATTGCTACAACAGTGAACAGTCCGCACTGTGAACGAACGCACAGATACGCTGTCGCTAATCGCGAGCCTCTTCCTGTACCCATCATCCATTTTGTATCGCGTCGCTAACTCGCTCAGCAGTAATATTTCTGCTGATCGATTCATAAATAATCTCACGAATAACATCAGCGTCGCGTCCTAATTATTTACATTTTACTCTGTTCGAAAAAAACATCGCTTCCCACCGCTCGTGTCCCACACAGCGCACTCCTCGATCGACGAAGGCCGCGTTTAGAATATAGTAATATATAAGAACAATAACAATTCTTCGAGTCACAATTAATAGTAAGAACCTACTCTATAATTAATAAGTCGTGCGGCGTCGGTGATTACTGTCATTTCTGTGTTTTGTTTCGTCTCTGTTTATATTTGGTAAGTTGAAATATTCTGTATCTACTGGTAATTATCGAGTTATAACTATCAGTAATAGATTCCATATAACACTATCATTCCACCAATGTGGATTCTTATTTAAGTGAACCCATGTCTATCGTTTTATTTCCTAACCCTAACTGGAAACCATAGCATTTGCTATCGTTAATTTTGTTGACATCATACCTCATCGTCTTTTCACTATTAACATAATATGCACGTACTCGTATTACAAACTTACCGGAAGTTATTGTCTCTATCTAGATCTATGGGTCGGGGTGCGTCTATCGCTACTGGTTAGTATTTCGTTGTCAAAACGACATTTTAAACCAGACATTTTTGATTGATTATGCATTTTAAACAGAAATTTCTATGAATTATACAGTCGTCTCGTCTGTGTTTTGCATAATTTAGTCGTAACTATGTCGTGGGATAATTTGTTTTAGGGAATATGTCACAACTACCTGATGGTTGAAATTGCTATACACTGGCTTCACATATGTGTTGCTCCACTGGACTGTCAATATCAACAGCACAACTACTCATTTTATTGTCAGTTGTTATATAAATTTAAATCAATATATTTCGTAGACCATTCCTACACTTTGGTATATTTGTCATATCCACCATCGAAGAAATGGCTGAATACCGAATAGCTGATGTATGTTGAAAGCAGTGATCCTATTTCAAACTGCCGAGTAGAGTTACAGCCAGTACAGGGCTTGTTACGAGTTTATTCAATTTGATAAATTGATCTTTATTGGTGCTATGTAGTTGCATTTCAATTTAGAAGTAAATACGATGTATTTAATGTATAAATAAATAAATATTGTTTTGTTGTTATGACCGTTAATTCATAAGTACCTACTAACGTTCATCTACTTCTCTAAATTCCATTTAATCAACTGGTTTGTTTCTGCGTATTTAAAAGTGCTTATACAATTATATGCATCTTGTACGTTAATTACTTTTACAGAGTGAATCTTTAGTCGAAATACTGGAACACTGTGTAAGTGATACGTACAGCTAGTGTATCAGCGACATGTATTCGCGGCGTTCGTGGTGGTCGCGGCGACGCGCCTGCTGCGTCGCACTTGCTCTGCTCGCTGTCACCTTGCAACTAGTGCGACTGCCTGCCTCCGCCCGGCTCGAGGTGCACGTGGCTGCGCCTCCCGCTCGCCTCGCTCATCTGCTCGGTGACTTCTCACACCGGCACTCTAGGTAACAACTGAACTCAATTGTATGGTTCTCCACGCCATGCCGCCTACTCTGATTCCGATAAAACTCAGCAGCGACAAATGGGCTCTCGAGGAGGAAGCGGGCAACTACACGTCGTGGCGCTACTCAGTCGCGTACTCGTGCGGTTTGCGGTGCTCCGGTCGTGCCGAGGTGGAAGCACACGAAGAGCCGCGCGCGGGCGCACCCGAGCACGGATCCAGTGCGCGCCGGCACACAGTGCGCGTGCGGGACTCACGCTGCGTCACCTTACCTCTGTTGCCGTGGCCGCAACTCTGCGGTAAGTGCGACCTCTCTGTCGACTCTCTCGAGTGCATGACCGTGGGTAACTGATGGCAAGTCGTTTACCGTCACCAGAAGAATCTGAGAGCGAGGTGCGAGTGAGTGCAGCGCGCGCTGGCTCTCTCGTGGCGGAGCGTGCGACGGGTTGGTGCATGTCGTGGCGCACGTTGTTCGGCGCCTGCGAGTCGGAGCTGCGCGCTCAGCTCGAGGCGAGAATGCGTCGACTGCGCGCCGCCGGCACCGCATGACTCGCCTCACAGCGCGCGTACTCGTGGTATTAACACCTTATTTCTTATTCGTTTACAATTTTAAAATATCAAAATTATGAAAGCTATCAGCGCGTAATGGATTTAGGGATGTTAAGAAATAATCGATTTTTATTTAAATCGATTATTACTTTATTATTATCGATTTTTTTTGTCGATGTTTATATTCATATTAATTGATTTTTTTTTAAATCGATTATATAAATTACGCATTTAAATCGATTTTCATAAACATCTATGCGACGGATGAAAAAAATCTCAAAATAAGTTCATTATTATTTACAATTGAAGAGTGAGCATAGTGAGATAAAATATCTGTAAGAATTTCAAATGTTTTCTACTCGCATAACACCTAAAAGGGCTGGCGAAAGTATGTTATTACGAAAAAGAATAATAATACCACAGTAATATACATGTCCTGTTCGATAGAATGAAAAATTTTGTAGTGAAACTACAAATTAAAAAAGAACATACAATGAAAACATCCCACTGCCTTACAAGTAACATGAGTTACTATATCTTATAATGATTGTTGTGGTTCTTATGACAGCCAAATACCGCTCTAAAATTAAAAATCTCAATAAAACTAAAAAGGTCTGTCTTGCGAGTACAATGTACTTCAACATGTTCACTAAAAATGTCTTATGGCAAACTCGACATCGATAAGCTTACAAAACTATAAATTATTATTGAAATTATTCAATAAACAAATTCTTCAATTTTAATTTTGTCAATTACACTATAATTAATATGAAAATTTAAAAGAGAACTTCATTGTTTTGAATTTTACAGTTAGAATTAATAATGTTGTAATTTTGTTAGGATGTTTATCATTTCATTTTCATTACGATATAATGTTTAATAGTACAGAAAATTTCTATGGTATTTAGTTTCTATATTTTTTACCTTAAAAGTTTAAAGGAACATTCACTTTTATTTTGTTTTGAACTGGTTATTTTTGATGCGTATCATTTTATTTGATTCTTCATCTGATAAATTGTTATTTTGAATCTTTAGGTTTAATATAGGAATATGGAAAGCATGGCTATTCTTAAATATTATAGAAATCGATTTTTCCAAAAATCGATTATTTATTTTTAATAAAATCGATTTTTGACAAATCGATTATTATTGAAAAAATAAAAATCGATTCCTAATTAATCGATTTTTTTCCATCAATCTCACATCCCTAAATGGATTATGGTCTATAGTAGCTATCGACATGTATTATCTTTCACATGAAGGCAAAATATTGGCAGTATTTCATTAAATAAAAACATTTAAATCAATGATATTATAACTATCATAATACGTACCGAAGCTTTATATTGAGAGCAGCTTATCTGGTTCTGTTTATTTATGTTATTTTTGACTATTCATGTCTAGTTTTCGCTTTAGTAGCGACACTTGGCGGTGATCGCCATTTTAGTTCACACAAAATGTGCCACTGTTTTTAATCATTGGGTCAATTTTCACAAGGCAAAAGTGAAATTAAGGCGTCAAGTTAGATAAATGACTATATTATGGGTGATATGCAAAATTCAATAATAACAAAAAAAAAAATATTAAACAGTAAATTTATATTGAGACATTTATTTGTTGTGGGCTGATGTCATCACATAATATTTTATAAACACCAATGTGATATATATTTCAATAGTAATTAAACAATAAAAATTTTTTGTAATCACTTTATGCCTAGTAAATGAAAATAATCGAATGAAACTGAAGTAACATCCATTTAGTAATATAAATAACTGTGTAATGTTTTCAGATTCTGTACTTCTCGTCACTTCACGTATATGCAATTGATGCCGATGTATTTGGCCGGCCTCCAGTTACAGAGCTAGGATTTCAACAACGGATTTTTTTTCAACAATTTTTAGAAGCAACTACTGAACAAATATTACCTGGAGTAAGCCATAGCCATTCTTTCAAGATAGCTATAATACATTAAAATATATAATGTACTTGAGGCAATCTGTTTGATTAAATAATTTTGAAAGATTACTTTTGTCATTTCATACTTTTGTATTTCTTGTGATATAAAATACAAATAAAATTAAAATTATTTTAATTACTGAGAAACTTCCAGCCGTGATGTTTATAATTCATGTTATCTGCTTTCAACTCAAGCCTAGGCCAAACAATTATACTATTTTCACTCTTTACTATCAACTTTAATAATGTAAAATCGGAAATACGTCTTCCGCAACAAAGTAATAATATAATAGCATTGTGACGCAACTCTCGAAATGAGTAGTTAATATCAAGTGTAACTTGTGTTATCACCCACCTCCGGTGCCGCTACATCATGTTCAAGAAGCGAGACTACAACACGACAGGAACATTGATACTAGCGCCATAATATTATAGGTAAATAAATAAGAATTATGATTACATATATAATATTTCAATGAGACATAAATAAGAGTTTATATTATTATTTGCAATTGATATATTACTTGCATAAGATCAGTTTGATGGTTATCATTATTTTTGTGCTACTTAAAGTATTTTGCAGAATCTATACTAATATATAAAGCTGAAGAGTTTGTTTGTATGGTTGAACGCCCCAATCTCAAGAACTACCGGTCCGATTTGAAAAATTATTTCGTTGTAAGATAGCTCATTTATCGAGGAAGGCTTTAGATTTTATTACATGTTATCACGTTAAAACCAACAGGAGCGGAGCACCAATGAAGAATGTTTCGAAATCAGCCCAATTTTTTCCTTTTGAGAGCGTTAGTATTGTAAACGTTGCCATGGTAACGTGATAACTTTCTATCTCACATATTTTCAGAGTTTATTTTGTGTTCCTATTCAAAAAATTTATTCTCCGTTAGTTTTGTTTCCAATTTTTGATTATACGTGGTAAGTTTCTATCGCAAATTTTTCCAAAGTTTATTTATGTTGTTATTCAAAAAGTTTAGTAGACACGATATTCGTCCAATAAGACAGGCGAAGAAATTAATCCATACTGCCGATTCTGAAGTTGTCAATATAGGTAGTTCTTATATATTCTTTAACCAGTTTTCTTCTATGTCCAAGTTAATGTAAAGGCATGAGTACCAAATTTATATATTTCGTAAAATGTTCTTCCTAATTTTCAAGACCCCAGAATTCATGCTCCGTGGTATTATTTGTCATTCATTTCACTTACGCACCATATCACACAAAACACCATCAATTTTACAGAATATAGATTCAAGTAACACAAGATTATGAATAAAATATTAAATCCACTGCACAACAGACTGAAATCCCGCCAAAAACTCCTCAAAAAGATTATTGTACGTTAGTTTTGTTCCCAATTTTTGATTTGTGATCTATTACGTATTATAAAAATAAAGTGTGTGTTTGTAATATTAAAATAAATTATTTTTGGTGAATACATATGCCTACAAATAACAACATTTTTTTTTTTAATTCTGTCGATATGTCTGTTTGTTTAATTATTCCGGGTAATCTCCGGCTGGACCTATTTCAACTGGAACTTTACGGGCAAATATCTAACTAATTAGGTGTTTTATTTTAAGCTAGCGGGTTCAGCAGACGTTGATAATAAAACAAACTATACTATACTAATAATCATTTTATATATTGGTAAAAAGGGCATGAAGATGCATTCTGTAGTTTTTGATCTTATTGCGAACAGACAGGATTTTGTTAATACTGTGTAGTGACATGTAGTGATGAACTGTTACACGTGCATTCGTCCGTGTGAAATTTATCAAAAATATGTTATTCACTTTAAACATGCGCGTTAGACTTACGCTATACTGGACTCCAAGAATAAATATAATTGAAAGTGATATGATTATATGCGATTTAAATTATAGCAACGGGTATTAATAACTTCATTATATTGACAATATGAGATTACCCTCTACAACGTCACAAACTCACAAACTTTACCTCTTTGTAATATTAATATCTAAACTAGTACAGATTTAATAATTGGTTCGAAAATTATTAACTGAACCATTTTGAAATTATCCAACCTACTTTAGTGTTCTGAAGTAAAAAACTGTTAGGTAAACATATTTAACCTTCACTAGCCACATAATATTTCCATTTAGGTAGATTATGAAAAATAAAGTGACAAAAAAAAAAACAAAACCAAACTGAAATAATTAACGCCGTACTATGAATATACATATAATACAATACAAACTATGAATAGATCGGCTTATTAATAACTTTTGAATGAATTTAAATTTTTGACAGATTTAGTAGTACGAGTATATCTTCAATTTTGAAAACTTCTATAAAATGTGCTAATAAGAAGCGGAAATAATTATTATAAAATATTTCATAAACTTTGTAATAGGTATTAACAATAATTGTCAATTAAATAACATTAACAGTGGAGATTTTTTTTTTGTAAATACAGAGTAATTTGAAAAATTATAGATAAAAGTGTACATTTCATATTATCTGTCGTTCATTTTAAGTAATAATCAATAAGGAATCAAGTCAAGGGGCGTTTACCGGGGAATTACAAGATATTATTTATTTCGATACTTGAAATAGGAAGAGAACCGAGAGAGATGAAGAGATAAACAAAGGCTTAAAAGTGGAACAAACTGGAAAATAGCTGAAAGCCCGGGAATCGAAGAATTGTCGAGTAGCTTGGTAGAGAGAGGCAGAAGGGTTAAGGGTAGGGCTGTTGATATTTTTAAAAATATCGTATTTTCGATATATCGATATTTATAAAAATATCAATATCGGACCACGATATATTGGAAAAAAATTCGATATATATCGGCTTTATTAAATAAATGTAAATCGGCTTAACATTGATTTACAGCTTATAATCCAGTATATTTGTACAATTTAAACCATAAATGTTTTAAAATATAACAGTATAGTTCTAACAGCCACTTGCACAAACGTTATTCAATCATATTGATAATCGTCATCATTATTGTTTTTATTTTCTAAATATGATAATTATGTGTACCAATATTTTTCAGTCCACCAGTTACCAAGTTTTTTAAGTAATTGTAATCTACTAGTTTCACTAGTGGAATAACATTTCGATATCTGCCGGTTTGAACCCCGGCGTGTAATAACGAATTTTACCAAAATCGCGTACATTTACTCATTTAAATTGGCAACAGTGTCGTCTGACGGTGAAAGAAAACTTCGTGAGAAAACATAAGCCTGCAAAATGTTCTTGTAGTATTATTATATGTGGGAAAACATACAATTGTGGCACTCTCAGAGTTTAAAATCGCCAATACATCTTGGGCTGGCGTGGTGATGTGTCCATACCTTCTTTCAGGAAGAGGTCTATGGCTCTGCAGTGGGTCTCTTGTAGGCTGATAATGATGAATATTCTTCAGTAAGAGATTTTTAAAATACTATTTATTTCATATGTTCAGCTGTTTCATTAGGTACTAAGATTACTATTTATCAGCATGCTTCGAATTCCAGTACCTTGGTTCATTGATCCAAAACGCGGCAGTGTAGACAATAACGGAAGGAATACGATAAATGCAGGATGCACGAAATGGTGAAAGATGTTTAGGGTATCATGCGATAGGTCCCAGGAGGTAGATCCGCGAAGTGGCCTTCTTCGCCAAAGAAGAGCAGCGGGAAGGGCGAGGCGTAATGCCCGTCTGCTCCCAACACCGTAGCCAAACCTGAAGGGCTTCGTCGGGGGCCCCATCTCCTCGTTGCACGGGTGAGGCTGACGAGGGGAGACTACTGGTCGTGTACCCAGTAGTCTCTCTACAGTAGGGCGAAGCCCGGCGTTCACTCACCAGGCTGCCACAGGGGCAGTTTTTCAGGTTTGAGAGCAAGCTCGACCCCTGGCTGCCCCTACAATGCGGCGGACGGTGCACCGTGGGGTTTTAGTCCATGGGAGTCGAACATAACCCACTCTCTCCCCCAGGAGGGTGGCGTATCCACAAAGGGTTTCCCCGCGTTAATAATAATTAAAAAAAAAATCGTGCGATCCACGAATGCCCTTGAAACTCATGCGGAAGGCGTATAAAACTATTATAAGACACATTTGTATTACTGCATGCATCTGAGTGCTGGATAGCTATTATTCAACCTAATGCTAAGAAAATGATGATGAATAAAAAAAAATCGACCTCCGATATCCAAATTTTATCATCGATATATTGGCCAAAAAATATCGATATTTAAAATTAAAAATATCGATATATCGATATTTTATCAACAGCCCTATTTGAGGGGTTATTATTGTCGAGTCGGGACTTTCTGTAATACGTATTATACTCTTTGGTCGGGACAGTTGAAGAAGTTTCTTCCGATTGTACGCGATAGTTTTGAAGAATAGCATTGCTTTAGCGGACGTAATAATAGTGCTCGTCTAAAACAAAAGTATATAAAAGCCCGACAATTTAGTATTCTATTTGCTCGGCTGAGTGCCTTAAGCGCTCGCCTTAGTAGTCCGGTGAAGCTGTTAAGACCTTGCTAGGTCAATAGCGTAGTCAGTTCCAGAAAAAAAAAATTCTATTTACCAGTATCTAGGGTGTATACAGTGCACGAGTTTCGTTAGTGTCAAGAGGTACTCAGTAAATTCTAGTAAAAATTTTATAAACAGCGTTATATAGACCAAAGTAATCGAACAACAACAGTACTATATCAGTCGTGATGGCAGTGCGTCTATAGAACAAAAGTATATGAAACGCTGTCGCATTAATATTCTGTCGCAGACACCCAAGCCAACCTCACCTGCACGTGGTGCACCCTACTGAATAACGAACGAGGCAATGGCGAAAGCGGGGTGGTAGGGTTTTACAGCCCGGCTGGGTCGCAACCACCATGTATATGGCGAAAAAGCCTGTAATAGTGACTCGCTTCTACGCGTCGCGTTTCGGGATCAGCCTCTGCATATCCAGCTTTTTGCAGGCCGGCATGACAGTGGCGACCGGCGATGGATAGTTTGTCACTCGGTGGTCGCTATTGTTTTTGGATTGTACTGTGCTTATCATCATGCACAGTGCAGTCATTTTGCCGTGCTAAGATAAAAAAAAAAATAATAATAGAAAAGATAGACTGAAGAGTTCTCATAGTGGGGTCTAGTCCGAGTCTACAAAGTGAAGTAAATACGTCTTCAAGTATGGTAATGATCTAACGTGGTCATAATGGGTGCTGAAACAAAGGAACGATGCCAGTTCGGTGGAACGATATCAGTTGTAAAATAGGTGATAGGTCTCTTTCTGAAAGTATTTCGCAATTTTAATGAACAATATCAATGTCATATTGTGTGCTGAGATATAGTGTGTTGGTGTAGGAAAAGTGTACTACAGCTAGTTAGTTTTTTACGTAACTAACTAGTTAAAGTGTTTTTAATTATGCAATATCATGAGAGTGAACTAGATTTGAGCATTAGATATCTAGAAAATATAACAGTGATTGTAGCCACAGTGCAAAGATAATTTGATTTTATTCTATATGGGATTACAGGAAAGTGACGTATATTTTATTGTGACGGCTATATTTATCAGTTATTTGTGTTTGTCGAGGCTGTATCTGCGAGGCTGTAAGTAATTTATATTATACGTTGTTATTGTTATACATACACATTCATAGTTGTTTTGACTGTTGTTATTCAGCTCTCAGCCTTAACGTGACTCGACATTCTCTCGTAATTATAAGTACCTGGACGACCGAGCCTAAGTCGGTTTTAAAAAATATATACTTAAATATATATCTCCCTTATAATTATAATAATAATATATATATTTTTTAATTAGAATAAACTGTTGGGTTTGCTTCACAAAATTAAGATTTTACACAAAAAAAAAATAAAAAACAAAAAAGGTAACAGAAATAACACAATTAGCATTTTCTAACCAAAAAAATTAATTAAAAGCATTTCTTTCTTTAGCTGTCACTCGGATTCCAGTTCTAATTTGAGATTAGAATATTGATATTTTTTAAGGTTAATTTAGCTATTGTATTTTGTGATTACATACGAATATATAAATGAAATAGAAGAAATATTTAGTCATTTTATTGTTAGGCATTATTTTCTCATGTAACTATAGAATACATCACACTAGCACTTTACATACTACAATTATTACACTGTTGTTTTGCTAATGGGGAAAATAGAACCCTCTATATAAGCAACTACTATAAATCAATGGCAAGAATGTCCATTGAACAGAGTCATCACTGCATTTTGTTTATTATAGACAAACAACATTGGTAAAATCAATATAATATTCTGTGTGGGATTTAATTAGCACATTGTAAAGTAAAGGCGACTGGAACCTGTCAGAAGTACTTATAATAACTACAATAATACCTTGTACTTGCTACCAAAACTTATGATTCCCTCAAACCATAATACTTGTTAGGGCGTAGCTTGTCTTCTCTGACCCCTTTCAGTTTTACACTCTGTAACGAATACATAAGACATAAGATATAAAGTAAATAATTAAGTAAGGTAGGTAGGTAGGTAGGTAGGTAGGTAGGTAGGTAGGTAGGTAGGTAGGTAGGTAGGTAGGTAGGTAGGTAGGTAGGTAGGTAGGTAGGTAGGTAGGTAGGTAGGTAGGTAGGTAGGTAGGTAGGTAGGTAGGTAGGTTTCA
>JACEII010000117.1:0-28747 GCA_014332785.1 Antheraea mylitta
GGAGGTGAATTTGTGGCATCATTTTTCTTTTTATAAACTGATTATAAATATGCGACATCGCCATGATAGCGAACTCATCGATTTATTGAATAGTTTACGGGTAGGTGAATTGACAAAGGCTCAGCTGGAATTGTTATATAAACTACGGTGAGGCAAGTCGACAATTACAATAAAAAGAATAGCAAGGATAATGCAAAACTGCATCGAACTTATCAAATCAACGCTGTGGATAAGTCTCGTAAAGTATCGACATATGATAAAACACCACCACTGAATGTAATTCCTAAAGACGTCAATAGCTGTGGTGGATTATTGCCATCGATAAAAATTGACGACGAATTTAGAGATGTTGAGACGCAACATCGCCGTATCAAGTCCCGCGGCTGAATAATGTGGCATATCCTCTGGTACTATTGGTACTATTGCACGCGAAACTGTGATGTATGTATTGCTAAAATCTAGGTCTAGATATTTACCATTATCATTAGTAATATGGTTAAATTGACACAAAGTAGATTCCGATATTATGTCGAAAAACTGCTGCGGTGATCCCTCGAGTGATCCTATATAATTCAAGATGTCTCCTGGAGTACCAGACCACAGTAGTGTACTAAAATTAAAAAATCACATATTAAAAGGAAACATTCACCTGAAAAGCGATTCAAAATTGATTTTAAATAATTTATTGCACTGTCCAGGATGTGATCTTGTGAAACACGTGTGGCCGGTAAAAGGAAAAACCGAAGCGGCCGAAAACTATTAATGGAAATGGAAAAAAGATTTAAAGAAAAAACAAATACAATGCCGGCGGTGTCGGGTAGCACGTCTAGTCTCGTAGCATTGGGTCAAAAGCCACCGTCAAGAACGAAACCGTACGACAAACATCATTAAAACTATACGGTATTATTTTGTTATCAGTATTATTGTAACGAACTACCTTACCTTACCTGTATGTAAAGTTTAGAGTACCTGTACGACTAATAGTCTGTGGTTTAAAGAGGATAAGTGTGTGTTATCGGTCGGTACCTACAACGGACCGCCTCATTAAAATGTCTCGTTATAAATATTATCGGTACCTAACAGGGAATAACATTTTTGTATTCGAATTAATAAGAGTACACATATTTATAACGAATAAAATTAGAAATACCCTAGAAAACAAAAAATACTGTTCTTCTGTATTTCTTGATATAGAACAGGCTTTTGATAAAGTCTGGCATGATGGATTACTCTCGAAGATTAAGAATAACTTACCACACAGTTACTATTTATTACTGCATCCTTATCTTACAGATAGGTTGTTTCAGGTGAGAGAGGCTGATGTGACCTCGGTATTTCACGAAATTAAGGCGGGAGTACCCCAAGGATCAGTGTTGGGGCCTATCCTTTATCTACTTCATACCTTAGACCTTCCACAAATTGAAAATATTACTATCGCTACGTTCGCAGATGATACAGCTATCTTGGCTAGTAACAAGAACCCTATAATAGCTACAGAAACGCTTCAAAAAAGTCTCGATGAAGTGAGTGCGTGGCTACATAAATGGAAAATCAGAGCAAGCTCAACCAAATCTGTACAAGTCACATTTACCCTAAATAAAGGAGACTGTCCAGAAGTATCATTAGAAAACGTATTACTCCCACACAAAAATAGTGTCAAATACCTTGGTATGCACCTAGACCGAAGATTGACTTGGCAAAAACATATTAAGGAAAAAAAGAGAAGAACTCAATATTCGGCATATAGATCATCTACATTGGCTTGTGGAGCGCAACAGTAAGCTCTCAACCGATAACAAGCTCTTGATCTACAAGTCAATCCTAAAACCCGTGTGGATGTATGGAATACAGCTTTGGGGAAGCACCAGCAAATCCAACATCATGGTACTACAACGCATGCAAAATATTATACTCAGAACTATGTCTATGACACCATGGTTCATCACCAACAACGAGATCCATGAAAACCTTCATATAGCCACAATCCAAGAAGAGATTCATAGGACTGCACTTAAGTACCAAAAAAGGCTGAATAACCACCCGAATGTTGTAGCAGCTGAACTCATTCAACAGAGATATGTGAAACGGTTGAAGCGAAAAGACATATGCCAACTACATGTAAAATGATATAACCCTGGAAGTAGATGTCCTCAATGGAGGACACACTTGGCAAGAAATACTCCACATTCAACAAATCCGCTTATAGTATTACTGATTGCGGATACAGAAAAGCAACAAAAACAAAAATATTTACAACGATCGTTTTATTACATCCAAACCCAAATAAATTCAAACACAAAATAAAACTTACTAGCGACTCAATACAGGCGAACGTAATTTGCTAGATGATTCCATTTCAGTTGACACGTGGAGATTGCGATCCCAGAGGTCGTTTTCCAAGGACAAGGAACGAACGCTGCCACCGCCGCCGCCACGAACTAAGCTGCGTCCACTGACAGAACGACGTCGAGATTGCGTCAACCTTTGCGTTTAGCAAAAAGAGTCTGGCAGTTGCGTTTTCTTGCAGTGCGAACAATTTTGCTCTTTCGAGTCTCTCCTTCTGGATTCCTGGAATACCAGTGTTTTGGCGATGCATAGTGCTGTTTTAAGTCTGTCCCCAAATCCTCTATTGAAATGCATTGCAATCCCTTGAAGTGTTGCGCATAGTGGTTTCGACGCATCTCCTTCGTTAAAAGCTGCGTTTTTACATAGGTGCAGCACAAGAGCCTGGTTTTCGCGCATAATCATCGCACGCTTAGTTGAAGAGTTGAGCCCGGTTTCACCTCCATAGGTGTACAATTTAATTCCACCATCATTGTATCACATTGCACGCTTACCAATGTGTCTTTCAGCGTCGGAATTGTCAGATACGCCTTCATCGGATTAATCAAAGCTAATATCTATTCTGGTGAAAACTGTATTTTGTGCTGTACCCGGTTCGAGAAATATAGATCAGTGGCATCGGCTTCAGTGGTAGAATCGTTGGAGTCGCCCAAGGTGATTGTTTCGCTGTTGTTTCTACAACTTTTTCTATTATTAAGCGTTTCGTTTGTCGTGCTTGTTTCTTCGCTGGTGTCTGACTCATTTCTATGGTGCGTATCTGCACTTGTGTTGGAGAATTCACCGGCGTTATCGGTGGTTTTACATTTTGTTCTTCTTCTTGATGTCGTTGTTCCTGTGCTTCTCTCGGTTCTTCCTCCTCCATTATTTGTGCTGGCTCGTCGGGTTTCAGAGCTTTTTGAATGGTTGGACTCATTTCCTCTTCGTCCTCCTCCATCGGTACGACCTGTTGCTGCTGGGACTACCCGCTCATGACTAATAACCAGTGGCGGTATTAAATGTGTAATATCAATCGAGGTTATGATATGATACGCGCAATATATGCTACCAAATGTGTTTGTAAATATGAGCGCACTCGTGATTATACAATCGCCCCGCGCTGTGTTTAGCTGCCGAGCTTCGTTATCTCAAACACCGTCCCCTTGGCTAGTTATGTGTGTAGATAAGGTGATGATGCAATAAATCGTATAAATAGGTCATAGATTTTACGCGTTGCTGTACGTTCCAGAGAACGTATGACGAAGCGTGAAATCATAGTAAACACCGTACGTAGTAGAAACCTAATCCTTTAACCCAATCTAAATTTGACCTAACTGTTACCTAATGCACCCCTTTGTGATTAAAAGGTGCAATTTTTTCTGTAAAAATGGTCCCCAACCTTCCCTAAATGTACCGCGACTTTCCCCGTTCTCACCTTATTTGGTCGGCTCACTTACCCTTAACCCGAAATCGCTGTTTGATTTTCGAAAATAAGTTCAAGACTCGCTGAAATACGTAAAGTCTAAAGTCTAGGTCGTATGATTAACCGTCAAATTTGATAGGTCACCCTAGGTACCCTATGCAGCCTTTTCGGCTTTTGACGGGACTCATGTGTCCCGTCGTTACATCTTGGAAACTATGAGGTTGAAGTGTAAACCGGTCCAGAGTCCCAAAAAGTCTAAATCGGTGGATAACCTTTTTTCGAAAGTACCGAGTCTACCTAAGCGATAGGAACCATGGGCGAATGGGCGATAATTTGTCGTGCGATTTTTCCTGAGGGTGTAGACAGCCCCGTTGCGTCTCACTTTTTATTTGTGTTCGTGTTCCGGAATAAAAATGTTTATGGAGTTTTTGTAAAATGTGAATTTATGATTATGAAGAATTCTTTCCGTCTGCGCCTACACGTTGACACGCCGATGAAACAGGTACAAAACAAGGTAAAGTTTTTATTTAATTCTTGATAAAATTTTTTCTTTTTAGTTGAAATAGAATTTCACCTTTTTTAACAAGTCTTCCTTTAATTTGTCACTTTTTTGTTATTTATTAATTTAGTCACTGCCTATTCGGTATTAAGATTTCAATTAAAGTTTATTTTTTCATTTGTAACCAGCTGTACCCGCGACTCCATCCACGTGGAACCTAAAGTATAAAACAGTGACTAATAAAATCACCTAAATGTACTACTTCTCTCTTTTCTCTCGTACTTAAGTCGCGTTGTCATTAAAATTACAATAACTATACCAAATAGTGACCGATTTTAATGAAACAAAAACTAAATGTTACTCAAGGACGTACTTTATGATTTTTTTGGCAGGTTCTATCGTGACCACAGTAGTTTAGTAGTGATGAGTGTTCATATTAAGAGACAGATAGACCTTTCTTAAAAATGTTGAAAATTACTTATTCCAAGATACCTGCAATAATCATTTTCACAAAGATCTAAAATAATATATAATTTTGAATGTAAGTTTTGTGAATTTGTCAAAAAATCATTTCTTATTAATTTTTGTCACTTATTAATTCTGAATTTGATTTATTTGTATTATAAATTGACAACTATCAAGCTTTCAGAGAGAAACGGGAAAACGAAATCTCTAATATCCTTCCCTTTAGGATCTAGCGTAGTCCACCGGAGCTCGGCATTAACTCCGTATTGTACTGCCAATTGTTTAAAGGATTAATCCTTTGTGAGTAGACAGCAACCTCAAGAGTTCAGGCAGAAGAGTCTGCGTAATAAGGAAAATTCACGGACGCAGGAGTCTCAGCACCATTCTGTAGGAACGATCCCAAGGAATGAGGTCTAAGGTCTGTAACAGGTCCTCTCTCGCCTCTCCCTTTTAAAAATCATGGAAATGTGTTCTGTCATTGATTCTAAGTCCTGCCAGAGTATTTTTTAAATATTTAATTTACAGATTTCATTCCGTGTGACTTTTATTATATGTATAGAAGGATGCTGTTCAGAAAAGATATATAATATTTTGTATTCAGATTGACAAAATTACTTTTTTAATAAATAAAATCAAATTCATGTATTAACTTTAACGTATATGATTATTAAATATTTTATAACGAAAATGTATAAAGACAAATAGATAATAAACGATTATTTTACTAACTTTCAAAGTACTTTTATTGAAACTTTCAAAATCACATTCAAATATACTTTATTCAAATTAGTCAAAATGGGTTCGGAAAACAGTCGTCGAGAAGAACCGGCAAGAAACTCGATCTAGTTTATCTTTTCGTGCCATATATTCTCGCAAGACATAGATGAAATAATAAATATCACAAGTGATCAAATGCATGACAAATTATAATATTTTACTTGCTTTGTTATTTTCCCTTTACACCAAAACCCCGCTGCACCGACGGTTGAAGACTTTTGACGTTTTTTCAAATCGAAACCCAGCTAAATTTTCTTTTTCTGACTACGCTATTAGTCTAGCAAGGTCTTGACAAATTCACCGGACTACTCCCGTTCTAGTACTCTATACTCCCTTATAGTGGCGAGTGACTAACATCATTCGCCACATTTTTTTTGGTAAAATGACAAATGCTCGTCAAATAGCGGCTTTGCTCATGAAAGCCTTAGTGATCATTTCTACGTGACAATCTATACATATTATTCGTTATCTACGAAGTTATTTACCATATTAAGCAGAGGGAAATTCGTATTCTTCCCATTTGGTTTGTCAAAACATCATGTATATAACAATTATTTACTCATAATATGTTGTCTCTGTCGTAAAGGAATTGTTTAAATTACTTTCTCAGTAAATTTAATCATAATAAAACACATATAATAGAAGAATATTTATTTATTAACGAAATACTTAAAAATGTAACCCAATCATAGGAATATACAAAACAAGGAATTTAATTTGCAACACACATCAATAATTTAATTACAAGCAACTTTACAGACTAATCGATAAGACACTTTAAGAAATGATACACTAAAAAAAACATTAACCACACATACATACATATTATAGGTTTTTCCCGTAAATATAAATGTATCCATAAAAAAATCAATTTATTTTACTTTTGGTATTGATCATCTTAAGTTTCTACATTCCGAAAAAAATAATATTTGAGTCGTAAAAAATCAAGACCAGCAAGGTAGGAAGGTGACAAAAAAGAGTTGAATATGTAGTAACAACATAGATTTTTTTTGATAATTTTGTCATTAAGTCATTTAAAGAAATAATAAAACATATAGCCTAGATTCTAACAGTTTTTTATCAACCATACGTTGCAGTTTTTGACTATATATATATATAATATTCATTACAAAATGTATAAACATGAAATAAGAAATTACTACCGAGATTCTTTACAGAAGACATGAATAAATAACATATCCTTTACAATTAATTTACAAAAACGAAACTAAACGAGTGAAAACAAATTTTCGTAACTTAGACGACGTTTTTTATATTCTTGAATAGCTTAAAATACAATTGTATTAAGAGTTTTAAAATGATTAAATTAATTTTCTTTACTTATACGTCCAATAACGTCGCATGCCTATTTCTAGCGCTTGCTTAGGTCGACTGAATTACGAGATATCATATTAAAACACTATAATTATATTAGAATGTACACCGTACAAATTTAAATTTTTACGCTGCCTTCAAGTGAAACGCCCTTAGTATCGAAAAATATAATAACATTATCATGTATTTTCAAATATACTTACAATGTGTTGTACTTAGCGCTACAACTTTAATATATTTCAAAAATTTACAATAATTTTAAGGTAATATTCTATATTTAATTAAATCTTTTTAAACACTTAATCGATGTTATATAAAATATACAGTGTATTTTTGATTGAATTTGATTATTGTTATCTTAATGACCTTCATACCCCTCGTCCTGTGAACCCTTGGTTTTTGGAAGTTTTTGACTTGGCAACGTCTTATAAATCAATGGACGTCTGCACGTACAAAAAAGCACGACTCATTGTCACGTTTCGCCTGAGCCGAGCGTGCAAGCGAGAGCGCTGAACTAGCGACAGAGAGGCGCTATCGGCTAAAGCGTTCGCGTCCTGACGCATCTATCTCTCTTCCATTCTATAGGCCGTTGCGTCAGTCATTATCACATTAAATTTATCTCCCGTAAACCGACTTTACAGACAACCAATTTTTTTTTTTTAGGGACGATCGTAATTTAAGTACTTATAAATATAACAAACATTTTTTTTTTAATTCTCAGCCGACTCTTTGATGTATGTTAAAAGAAAGCTAATATGAATCTAAAATATATATATAATATCTAAAATATATATAATCTATAAAATGAATCTAATAAATTACGTAAATTTTATTTTTGAAATATTTAGTCTCGCTACCTAACACAGGTGATCTTTTCGTATATAATTTATTTATGATTATTATAATCTCGAAACATATCTGTATCAGTCAACACGGTAAATTCTAGCTCCGAGGTTAATAATAATTAAGAATAAAATACATGCACGACTTTAATTACCCATAAAAACTATTATTTTCCTTAATACGTGTAATAAACTTGCTATGTACTTGGTATTCATCAACTTTATCTAAAAATTAAAGCAACGTTCGCTAATCGGTTTTCGCAATCGAACGAGACACAAATCCTAGCTTTAAAATAAAATAACAAACATTTACAACTATCACAATAGTTCATACATACAGCGGATAGATGGCGTTTAAAACCGTTCTGACTGTTACGTTGTTACGTGTGACGGTTTGTACGACAGTAGATGTCTCATATAAAAGAATGTCACACATTATATATTACTTTTCTCTTTTAGACACTCAAACCTCAGGAACACAGGACCAATAGTATTGACTATTTCTGTTATGCATCTAACTCCACTATAATATTAATGTATAATAATCGAAAGTAGAATATGTGCTAAAATAAATTCTACATCCCTTATAAGTGATTGGAATACTTTTCTTAGAAAAACTAAGACAATGTTCGCCACAACGTAATCATGTAGACCAGTGTTTCTGATTTGATAGTCAAAGGGGGCAATTTAAAAATCGACACAACTTTTACACTTTCGCTTTGGGTTATTTAAATGTAATGCTAGATATCGGTGATAAATCTACCAAAGGTTAATTAATTATACGGTATAACTTCGTTTGACTTTACCAAAATATCAACTGGGTAATTAAAGTTGTCAACTCAAGTAAGTTTTCCATTATATGTTTTGAAATTTTACTTACAATGTTTTGATAACAATTCCATAGTGATTTCTTCCTAAAACTTATCATTTATATTTCTTATGGAAGCAAAACATTTTTTTTAGGTTAAAAATTATGTATGGGGGACAGGGACATACAAATTTTAGACATGTTAAGGTGGGGCATGGCCTATAAAGTTTGGGAAACACTGATGGAGACTGTAAGATGAAATAAACAATAGTGGACAATTGGCCACTGTATGTGAATTATTAATTTATCATAAATCTCTATACATTATAATTAGTTTATATATCTTTGGAATGAACGTACTGGGCACGATATTAATGCAAGGCCATATAAACACCATATTATATACATACTTAACCACGCCTACAAATTAATAGACAAGTCTTAATTTCTTTTTAATTAACAACTTTGATACCACGCAATAACTGAAGTAATAAAACAATACTAATGTAATTTTGATTTAAATCATGCTAAAACGACTACTTTTTAACAACGCGATTCGTATAAAATTACATATTCGATTAGATTAGGGTAATATAGCACTTCTAAATCTAAACACAAATGTCAAAAACTGAGATTTTCACACAAGATATAAAACTGTTCCATCCAAGTGCGTATAGAAGTTTTGTCGTGTGTTCGCAAGAAACAAAACTATAACTATTTTCTCAGAATTTTCTTTAATATTACATAAGTTATCACAATCACAAATTGTTTGAACTCGCGTGAGTAATGCTACCGAGTGCGTAGTGCGATCCTCGAATAGTGTGTCTAATGTATTTAAAAACTAGTGGACTGTGAATAGTACGTGCGTGCGTGCGTTTTGAAAAATAGATTCTTACATTAGAATAAACAGAGTTTATAGTTACTCATGGACATAACAACCAATGATATTATAAGTAAAAAGATGTAGGTACGTTGTTACCTATATGATATTTTGACAAAAATAGCACGATAACGCACAGATACATACGTAAAGTTATATTGTAACGCCACATTGACTTAGGATAAAATGTGGAAGTGAGATGGCATATTCTCAATATCGGTGGTAAAAAAAGAAATAGTTATATGTCGCATAGATACGGGTGGATTGACAGCCGTCAAAAATAAGCTGACTAGCCAAGTTTTAACAAGGCGCTTTCGAAATGCTTATGACGTTTCTTCAGCTTCTTAGTTATAATATCATTGTTAACGATATAAATATTCCATTTAATATACAGAGTGACTGGTTAGTCGACAGCAATATTTTTACAGGATAATCATTAGTCGATTCTCGTTCTAAATCAATTTTATAAAAGTACTTAATATTTGACCTAATTATCTCGAGAAACAAAAATTATATTGAATCTTTTACGAGGCTTTGTTAAAGCACGCCCCATGATAGTGTCATCGACCGTCGTGTTCAGTAAAGAGTGAAAGGACATACAACAAAGGATAATTTTAGAGATGTGCCGATAGTGACCTTGGCCGAGTAACCGGTTTTTCGTTAAAAAATATTGTTGTGTAAAGATATTACTGTTATTGTTCATTAGAGTGAAAGAGTTTAATAACAAGTCAAACATGTAAAAAGTCTTATGTATGGATGAAGCAGTTATTGTGTAGGATTTTTCGACATTTTTTTTTACTGTGCATTATGTACATGCAATCTTATGTCAATATTACTTAGTTAATAAAAAAAAGAAAAATTAGAAAAGTTTAATTAGAAAAATGAATTTTGATTGGTAAATGTTGGTATTTATTTAATAGGCACTAAGTTTTGTTGTAATCCGCGAGGGTGGCTCCTGTTCCCCCTTTCTCTAAGATACCGCTTGAAGCCGCTGAGTCCGCGCTACGCGAGTCGTCAACAATGCGCCGCTATATAAGAACGCTCTGTAATTCGAACAAGAACGCAAGCCTCGCCGCGAGTGAAAATACGTATATTTTGTGATCCGCATATGGGCTGGGTACGGACTCTATATCGTGATTATTCGGCGCAGAGATATAAGAGTTCTTCCACCGCAGCAGCATTGTTTCCAGCGATTGGACGCACGTAAGTCAAGTAAGCGTGTGTTTTTCTTTTTCCCAACTCAATCGATTGCATACCTTTACATCCCGCGATTGAGCGTGAATCCCTTATATTCTTGCCCTCGCATACTGCTAACAATACAATCCACATCTCTCCTTATATTAAAACCACATCAAAGGAGGTGAATTCTATGATCTTTCTATTCTATTGTATGGTCCCTATTACTTAATGTCATAGATATCATTTCTTTACAAACAAGTAATTTTAGAAACTGATTATCAAAAGAAATGTTGCTTTGTTTAACGTTTTATAATTATAAAATAGACTAATTATAAAATAAAAAGATTAATAAACAATCATGCTTTTATTTATGTAATTCCCCGTACTAACTTTTTATACAGGACTACATAAATATTAGGAAGCCGGATACTCGGCGCTCTTTGCCGAATAGTCGTCACATCTCTAATATTTCGAAGTTGCAAAAAAGTGGCTAGTATTGGTATTATTATCCAATGTTATGAACTCCGGGTCCCCCGTTGTAAGTTAGGGCACCGGTATATTGCACCTAGGTATATTTCATTTATTTCCATATTTTGGAAAGTCTTAGAACAAACCTTAAGGTTTTTTTTTCTCGAACTCACTACGTTATTGACCTAGCAAGGTCTTAATAGCTTCACCGGACTACTTATGTAGTCCTTATGTAACCTTAAAGTTACTTTTAAGGTTTTCTTTGTTGTTTATTATAGTTTGTTTAAATATAACGTTAGCTAACAACTTTATTTCTAGCGAGTGTGCCTGGTTACATCACGGTTATTTACCTTTTTTATTTTAATGTATTGATACCAAAAAATATTACTTACATTTTATTTATCTACAATAGAAGATTCTAGAAACGAGTCACTTTTTCAGTCCAGTCACACTGTATACCAAAAACTTACAACATTCATTGAACAGAGCTAATATGAGAAAGATCCCACATTAATGAATTAATTGGATATAACGAGTGAAAAAAGCGTTCACATACCAACAAAATGTCAGTATATATCTGTCGCTTGCGCGGCGCGGACGTGTCTGCTGTACTTTACATTACTTTTGTAATGTAATCGTATTTTTAGATCGACTTTCTTGTATGTAGGAATAATATTATTCCAAGTAAAGTAAGCCATGTACACGCAATTTGAATGAATGCATACTCTATTGCACTTTTAACCAGCGGTATTGTTATTATAAATAAAAGTTATTGTGGGTAGTTGCAAATAAAAGAAGCATAAGAAAAACGAATAAAAAATAGATATAACATTGAAATCTTACTAACAATAAATTTTTGTGGTAATAATTTACGACTATAGTCACTGCAGTAATCTGTCCCTTTCACACTTCTTGTGCACACAAAAGTGCAAGAGAGATAACGCTATATTAACTCTGTTCAATGAATACATTATAATTCTCCCGGTCATTTGTACTCACATATTACTGACTTATCTAGTCTAGTATCTGTCGATTTTTTTAAAGGTCACGTTTGGGAAGTATTTGACGATTTGGAATCTGTACTGAGTGGGGTTATGTACTCTTCAGAAATTGAATTTAACACCGTATCGGCCTCAACCGTATCGTTAGACGTATCCTCGAGTTTTATCTGTTTAAACTCGACCGGAGCTAATACGTCTGCTTTAGGATCACTTACAACATTTATAGAACGAAGACACTTCTTCTTTCGCCTGGAAATAACATTGACCGTCTGTACACATTTCATAAGGACTTCGATGAACGTAAACCTTCACTTAAATATTGATGGTGTTATTATAAAAAAATTAAATACGTATTCAATGTTTGCTTTAAAAAGGTTACATTTTAAATGCACCGCGCTCGCTGAAAGTCCTTGCTCTGTTGTCTCGCTTTGGTTAGGTTAGGTTAGACTTGCGAAAAAAGGATAACGCAAACTTGCCTCGGGCGAGCGCGGTGCATTTAGTACGAAACCTTTTTAAAGCAAGTATTTTAAACGTATTTAAATCTTTTGTAACAAACAACACCGTGGGGGTTTAAGTAGGTTTTTGAAGAGACGTATAGCTTAGATGGAGTTTTGGATCGAGGAGAGCATCCTGAAGAAACCATAGCATTGTTGTAAGGTTCTTACTAAGCCCGCCTGACAAGCTACAACCCTCTGATTGAAAATCTGTCCGTTTGTCCACGTCACGTGTTGGTGTGTTCCGACAGTTGTATTTGAGAGTAAGTCTCCCTTTAGGTTATAAGTTACCCAATTTAGACTACGTCACGTCATCAGACGAGGATTGAAATATAAACTTTACAAAGTTAAATAAAACCCCTACATGTTCCTTTATAGTTCATGTCTATATCAATCCTTGATTCGATCTGTTAAAGAACAGTGTCAGTGACCGTCGGGCGAAGTTAAAGTGTGAAAAAACGTGAGACCAACTAACATAGGATAATTTTTCGAAGTTTGAATAAAAAAAGGCTTTTTTGTCCATTTTACTACATCGGAGGTTATTAAATCTATTCCGTCTAGGTTTATTTAAGTCTGTATCTATACTTATGAAATTCGTAGAACAAACTTTAACTAACGTTCTCTTTGTTGTTCATTAGTATTTGTTTTGATATTTTTATTTTATATGTTAAATGTTTCCATGAAGTGTAATATCCTAGAATACTACGAGTTAACCTTTCACGTGATATATACAATATATCATTTAAAATGGGGGCATCTTTGATGAGTGATACAATATTTACTGAGGAGTCGCAGGATAAAAGTTAAATATTGTGACGTATTTTATGTGCAGTCCCTAATATACGTATATACAAAAAAACTCACTTGCACCCTTCACACCATTTATGTCGATATTCTATGCCGTATGTGCCACGACATTTCTTTGATCTGTTGCTGCCTGAAAACGGACACAATAACCTTTATAAATAAACTATGGCCACGAGCATCATAAAAAAATAAACTAGATAAAAAAAAAACAAAATTAAAACATGGCGCCATCTATAAGATATCTAAGACAGTCGGTCCTACAGTTTTATAAACTAGTTTATAGCGCCATCTGTTCGAGACTCACGTAACTCATAATTATAAACAATAATCTACATTGACAGTCGTTTAATTTATAGTTATAATATATTGAAGCCATTAACCGAAATTATATTATTGTATTAGATTTCTCCGCGACTTCGTCTACGTGAAAACCTATATAAAAAAACAGTGATTACTAAAATCATCTGAATGTATCAAGTCCATTTACTTGTCTACTTTTCTCTAGTACGTGAGTCGATTCATTCTAATTTAAATTACAATAACTTTTAATAAAGTGAACCGATTTGAATGAATCAAAGACTAAGTTACTCTCGAGGATATGCTTTATGATTCTCATGGTGAGGTTTTATTGTAAACCCAGAACTTTACCAGTGATGCGCGTTCATACATAAATACATACAAACATACATTTCTATTCAAATGATTGAAATGTATTCTATTACTCATTTTTAGGTACCTGCAACGATTTTTCACGAAAATCCGAAAGGTACAAACATTACATTTATATTTTTATTAAATGTACGGAAGGTAGACATAAGATTCAATTTCCCATAAACTCTACATAGTCAAGTGTTATATTAGTTACTAATAACTAAATACATATAATAAACGTTTACCTAGTATATACTTTTTTCGTTTTTTGTTACAGGGTTTTCTACCCATTTCCTTCCAATTGGGATAACGCAACATGTGTAAGTGTCTCTCCTCTCTAGCTTTTTTATAGTAAACCGCTCGTTCCTCTTCAGTTAAGTTATGCCACTGTCACAAATAAACATAACTAAGATCTATAGATAGAAATAAAACATTCCTGTTGTTTGTTCCGGTTAATTTTCTGATAGATAAAAAAATTTAACCCGTCAACGGGACGCCTGGCAAATGTGAAACATCGAATTTTTTTTTTTTATATAAGTTATGTGCATAAATGAATAGATTACGACAGGAATCAGCTATGACATAATGAAAAGATAAAGCATTACAAATTTGTTCCATAAAACAATAACTGTTTATTTACTTTATTACATAAATATTCATTTTTATTAAACACAAAAATGTAATTAGGCGCAGGCGCGGTGTTTGTCGGCATTTATCAAAGAGCACTAGGTCGTCGGCGCGTGCCGCGTACTACTAGAACGAGTGACCGACAAAACAGTTTGAATCTTATGATTATACAGATAGAGATGCACATGTTTTTGAGTATTTCGTTGATAGTGCAAAGTTCGTATTTTGCGTCGCCACGTCAGCAATCAGGTTTACCCACCGCCTATATATGTTTCACATCATTCAGACTATTATCCGAGTAAAATCCCACTTATATGAGGGATAAGAGTAAAAATATGACAATAAATTTAAAATAATGTAGAACTTAAGTATTACAGACAAACGTAATTCCTATTATACAAAAAAGCAATATATATCTTTACATATAAACAAGCGGACCCTGCAGACGTTGTCCTGCCCTGATAATTAGAAAAAATATAGACAAACTATATACCTAAATCTTCCTTATGTATCACTCTATGTACTGTTGAAAATCGCATTAAAATCCATTCAGTAGTTTTTGAGCATATCGCGAACATACAGACACGGCAGAGGATTTTCTTTATACTATGTAATGATTTCTTCTGTACTTGTGTGTCACTGAACTCCTCCCAAACGGTTGGACCGAGTTTGATGAAATTTTGTGTGCGTTTTCCAGTGGATTCGGGAATGGTTTAGATTCACAGGGACCGCTAGTTTGTTATAAGAAACTTCAATTAAAATTGTCTAAATGTATTTAAAAACTCACTTGTTTACCAATTATTTTGTGGAAGACGCTCATCATTTTGGTCTCATTCTCTTTAGATCTCATCTCTTTCAGGAAGATCATGAAAGCGTTCAAAGGTTTCTTTACATAGGGTTCCTTAGGCGTTTTATTCTTCGATACCTTGTTGTTGATGATAATCTCTATTCTATTATCAGATTCAGTCTCGGTTATGTCCTCTGGTATGGATCCTTCGAATGAATTTATAGACTCATCTAAAACTGTAGAATCTGTCTCTAATTGATCTATGTTCTCATTCTCATCTTTGACGTTATCTGAAAACCTGAGATTAATATTCTTTTTATATATTTCTCATTCTGCAGATTTTTGGTCCGCAACTTTTTTTTGAAGTAAAACAACTTTAGGCGCGACTAGGAGGCAACTGGACGACATAATAAAACTATTAAATTGAATAATAATAGAAATCATACAATATAATTAATTATGTATATATGAGCGCGCGACCGTGCTGCCATCTGATTCCAATGTAAGTAAGAAACAAATTAAATCAAAGTTTCATTATCTGTAGTGGTATCTATCAACTAATTAAATAACACAGGAAATAGCAACTCTTTGTCACAAAGTAAATAAAATATTCTGTAGTGATAGAACCAAGCTGAAGCTATTATTGTTTTCAGCACGAATGGGTCGGCTCGTCCGGGGAAGCACCACCCTCTCACAGAAAACCGACGTGAAGTAACAGTGCTTGCATTGTTGCGTTTCGTTCGCTCAGTGAGAGAGCCGGAGACCCACCTACCCTCCCCTTCCCCTTCCTCCTTCCCTTCTTATCCCCGCCGCCCTCTTCCCGAACACAGGCTGGCAACGCACTTGTGACTCCCCTGGTGTTGCAAGTGTCTATGGACGGTGGTGATCACCTAACATTAGGTGACCCATCTGTTCGTTTACCTTCTATGATATAAAAATAAAATAAAAATAAAACCAGAGGGGCTAACCAAGTTGCTTATCGACAATCACTAACGCAAACAGAAAAACGGGAAAATGTATGGAGATGACATATCTGAACGGTATATCACGTGATAAATACAACTTGGTTAGGCCCCCAGAGTCTCCTTAACAATTGAATCTAACTTATTAGATTAGTTTTGGAATGAAAGATTGTAATTGAACCAATCCCATTAACGGGTTTAATGCCCTCATTAAAAACACAAAAAGGTTAAAAGTTCATCATTAGAAAATATTTTGTATTGATGAATGATGTCAGTTTAATTACTTTCTTTGACCCTAGTTTAATTCTTTCCGTAATGAGGAATTTAACTCATTAAATAACTCAGTTTAATTGTTTTCTGAAATAAACGAAGGTAACCCATGAATTATCTCTGTTTAACTAATCTTTATAGTGAAGGATTTAACCCGTATGTGTTCTCAATTTAATTACAATCTGAGTTATGGATTTTTAATGCATTAACACGTTGACGCCGACGCGTACCACCGGTGGCCCGCACTAGACTGTCTTTTCTGGCGGCGCGTACCACCGGTGGTACATATTCGATTGTGCTATTTTTAATAAATAAACGTTAAATTCTCATTATTTCTAATAGCACAATCGAATACGTACCACCGGTGGTACGCGCCGCCACAAAAGACCGTCTAGTGTGGGCCACCGGTGGTACGCGCCGGCGTAAACGAGTTAATGTATTTTTTAATTTTTTTTTTTATATCAAAGGAGGCAAACGAACTGGTGGGTCACGTGATGTTAAGTGATCACCAACGTCCATAGACACTAGCGACATCAGGGACGTCGCAAGTGCGTTGCCAGCCTGTATATGGGAGAAGGGGGAGGGGAAGGAAAGGAAAAGCAGGAAATAGAAAGGGACGTGGGCCTCCGGCTCTCTCACTGACCGAACGAAACACAACAATGCAAGCACTGTTATTTCACGTCGGTTATCTGTGAGAGGGGTGGTGCTACCCCAGAGGAGCCGACCCATTCATGCTGAAACCAAAAATAACTTCCGCGGGGCTCTACCACCTACAAATTCTAATATTTCTAATAACGGAAAACTCTGATACCAGTATCGTCATCATCGTTCAACTTGCTACATTTCATAATGAACTACTTTAGTTCTTACATATATTCCAATCAAAAACTAAAACTAGAACGTTACCCGCATACATCTAAACCAGTTAATTTCGCTTGTCGTTTTAAATGTCGACTATTTGCAACATACAATAATAAGTTTCGAAGCGATGTCATACTTGTAATTAACTCACCTGCTGATATTGTATAAGTTGTTAATTACCCCGGGTGAAAGTGGATCTCCTTCGGACTCTATACAACTTCGTATCTTTGTTAGGACAGCTTCGACACTTTTCTGTCAATTAATGAAAATATGATTATTACTTACCCTTAATATTTTCTTATCAAAAAGTCCAGAATATTTCCGCAAAAATGTACAATATCTCATATCTATACTAATATTATAAAGAGGTAAAGTTTGTGAGTTTGTGACGTTGTAGGGAGTAAACTCAGGAACTACTGATCCGATTTGAAAAATTATTTCAATGTAATATAACTCATTTATCGAGCATGATTATAGGCTATATTCCATCAGGCTAAGATCAATAGGAGCGGAGCACCAATGAAGAATGTTTAAAAATTTTTTTTCCTCTTGAGGGCTATCGCTTCGTGTTAGCCTTAGTCCAAAGTATCTATTCCACGCGAACGGAGTCGCGGGCAGAGGTTAGTATATTATAAAACAAAGTATTTTGGCACGTCTGTGTGTATGTTCGCGATAAACTCAAAAGCTGCTCAACGAATTTTCGTGTGATTTTCAGGGTTTAGGTATATTATTTGTCAAGGTATTTTTTATTATAGGGCGGAACAACATAGTAACATATATTTGTCAATTTACGTTATTTGAAATTCATATCTCGAAAGTAATTCATAAGTACATTCAAATAATCCAACTAGAAAGTTACGATATTATAGAGGAAGTAGTTTGTATTGATCGACATGGATTCGAACATTATAATGAAGCCGAGGTTTCTTTAACAGAAGATTGGTAGTAAAACCAGCGGCGACTATTAAGATATTTTGTAATATACACCTAGCATCGTAATAAATCTGTAGGCGAGTACATTATTAGTGTGCTTCGAGGACAGTTTACGAGAATCAGTGTCTCTAAGACAGAACAGACAGAGAAGTGAGTAATTTTACAGGATTTTCAACCACATAATTTTTTTAAAGACTCCCAGACAACATTGTAGACAAATGTTCAACAATATAAATAAATTACGTACTAGCTTTGCCCGCGACTTCGTTCGCGTGGAAATTGGTGTACAAAACAGTGATTGGTAAGATTAAATTGTAGGTGGGTAGAGTCACGCTGAAGTTATAACTGATTCCAGCATGAATGGGTCGGCTTGTCCGGGGTAGTACCACCCGACACACAGGAACACGTCAAGTAACAGTGCTTGCATTGTTGCGTTTCGTTCGGTCAATGGAAAGCGCCGGAGGCCCAGCTTCCCTTCCCCTCCCTTCTCTCCCTTCCCCCATCCCTCTAAACACAGCCTGGCAACGCACTTGCAACTCCCCTGGTGTTGCAAGACACTAGCAACACCAGGGGATTCGCAAGTGCGTTGCCAGATTGTGTTTGGAGGAAGAAGTACGGTAGAGCGGAGCAGAGAGTGGCGAGGAGAGGAGGGTAGATGGTGCTCAGGCGCTCTCACTGACCGAGCGAAACGCAACAATGCAAGCACTGTTACTTCACGTCGGTGTTTTTGTGCGGCGTTACAATATTATTTTACGTATGTGTGCGTTATAGTGCTATTTGCTTGGAGAAAATATTATGTATGGTAATGTATCTACAGCTTTTTAGTTATAATATCATACATGGGAATCGACTTATTCGATTTGACTTATTGAAGACTAAGTTTCAGGAATTCGGTATTTTAACTCTGCCCTCCCAATATATTCTTGAGAATTTGTTATACGTCCGCAAAAACTTAGATAATCTGGATTTAGTAAAAGACCGACATAATGTAAATACTAGAAATAATAACAAACTGGTCACTCCTTGTTTTAGGCTAAGACCAGTAATAGTTTTTTAGGTAATCGTGTTAGATTTTATAACAAAGTCCCAAAACACATTACCGACTTAACAGATACTAAGTTGAAGTGTTATGTCAAGCGAATCTTAATTCATAAAGGTTATTACAGGGTGGATCAATATATGTGAACGATGGCGACGTCTGGAAGTGAGGCCTCTCTCTGTGCATCCACCAAAAACTAATGTGACCTTATATGTTGACTGTGTTGTAATTATAATTTAAAAAAAATGTATTATAAAAAGATAAAAAGATATGAAAAGATTTATGGGGTGTAAGGGGTGTCGAGTATCATCTTAAGACTTGAGACACCCAAGCCAACCTCACCTGCACGTGGTGCACCCTGCTGATCAACGAACGAGGCAATGGCGATAGCGGGGTGGTAGGGTTTTACAGCCCGACTGGGTCGCATACCATGTACATGGCGAAAAAGCCCGTCATAGTGACTCGCTTTTGCGCGTCGTGTTCCGGGATCAGCCTGTGCATATTCAGTACCGAGTGACTTTCGTCATTATGGCCGGCATGACAGCGGCGACCGACGATGGATAATCTGTCTCTCGGTGGTCGCCACTGTTCTTGGATTGTACTATGCTTACCATCAGGCATAGTGCAGTCACTTTGTCGTGCTTCAATAAAAAAAAAGTGAGGGCTCTCTCTGTGCATCCACCAAAAACTAATGTAACCTTATATGTTTACTATGTTGTAATTATAATTAAAAAAAAATGTATTATGAAAAGATAAACCAGATCGAGTTTCTTGCTGGTTCTTCTCGATGATTGGATTGTTTGTCCGAACTGGTCGTAGCTTTGACGTTCATAAGTGCCTTCTCAGGGCCTAAATTGAATAAAGAGTATTTTGATTTGATTTGGCGAATTCGTAGATTGGAGTGTTCCCGCATTAATAATTCTAAATTAACAATACACGAAATTAACCGAATGGGACTCACTATATGCTTGGAAGCGGGGATACGTAACATGTAGTGCTGATCATGTACACCGCTCGTCTCGCAAGCCATACATAAATCGAAGTTACTGCACTGCACGCACGTATACCGAAATCTGACAACAACATAAATACAGGTGACCAGAGTGACTGGTTGAACACTCGCAATATTCATAGATGGTACTCGGGACTGGATTCTAGTTCTAAATCAAGTAAAAAAAATAGATACTTAATATTTGACATTATCTAAAGCAGTGTTCCCCAACCTTTTTTAGGTCATGCCCACCTTAACATTTCTAAAAACTTTATGCCCACCTCCCATACATAATTTTTAACCTTTAAAAATAGTTTTATTCCCTTAAGAAAAATAAATGATAAGTTTTAGAAAGAAATCACTATGAAATTGTTATCAAAACATCGTAAGTAAACTTTCAAAATATAATGAAAAACTTACTTGACTTGATGACCCAGTTGATATTTCGGTAGTGTCAAACGAAATTATACCAAATAATTATTTACAGCATGTTTTTTTTTTAAGAATTTGCCTTTTTTAATTTAAATTTTTCACCGATACCTAGCATTGCATTTAAATAACCCAAATTGAAAGGGTTAATGTCGAGTCCATTTTTATATTGCCCCACTGTGGGGCATGGGCCTCACGTTGGGAAACACTGATCTAGAGAAATACAAAAATCATATGTAACCCATACACACCTATGTTTATAAGGAGTATATCCGCATAGAAACCAATCCAAATATTTGAAATAAGTTTTGTGCTATTTTGATACCCTTCACATTCTAGTAACTGATAGTTTCTTTCAAACGTATGCAAATTAACAATCATTGTTTATTTTTACAATCGATAAAATAATGATAGACATCATGCTTTGATGCTTTTTGACCTTTTTTGGCGACAATTTTAAAATATAAATTAAAAAAATATATAAATATTTTTATTAAAAAATCAATTTCCTAATGAATCAATACTCATACTATATTAACATACACGTAAAGTTTACTTCAAAATGTGGAAAAATTAATGACTAGGAGGATTTAAAAAGACCCAATTATATTGCATTTCAACTATTATGGTTTCCATGCTTTATTAGTTACTCACCCAGTAACATTTTCGTTGCATACAATACACTGGAATACTCCTTGCGAAGCTTCGGTATCTGTATAACAAAAAAATTATCCTTAACATGTCATGTAGTGGACTTTATAGTTTATTCATAATCTTGTGTTATTTGGCACTATATTTTGTAATATTGGTAGAGTTTTACGTGATACAGTTTGGTTATTATGCACAAGTGAAGTGGACCGGTAATAATACCACGGAGTATGGACCCTGACTTGCCACAAACACTCCCAGGAAAGTTCTAACAAGAGAGCCACCATCTTGTTAGTTAATTGAAATTATATCCAGAAACTTGTAATATCGTTACTCACTCGACAATGGCAGTAATAGTCTACTAGAAGATTGGATCCCAAAATAAATTAAAAAAAAAAAACATCTATAATTCGTCTTCTAAATAGAAATTTAACAACAGCAAAGCAATATACAATATTAAATTCCAAAATTGCACCTATTCTATTATAAGCATCTATACATGCCCTCTACTCTATAAGACTTTGTCATGGGAAGATTTTAATACCATGTATACGCAGTACTATTGTTACTTTCTTAAAGTTTGATTTTGGCTGATACATATGAAACATAGGGTGATCTATTATATATGCATTATTAATGTTATTATATTGTTTCAAAACTGAGCGAATTACCATATTATAATATAATAACACTCTGTATAAGAACTCGTTAGAAGAAAACAAAGAATAAATAATAGCATGGAGCATGAATTCTGAGATACCACAAAAGCTTCCTTGGAATATTATAACAAGGGACCATTATCTTGTTGAAACATTCCCATAAAACACTTGTAATACTCGACAATGGCAGAAAGAATTTAGAAAATTGGTAAATTGGAAAATAGAAAATTGGAAAACAAAGGTTCATCAACCGTGGCATACAATAAGGTACTATAAATTACCCGTCTCGGAACGTGTTGTCGAATCGTTCGAGTAATGACGTCAGCCTTCTAGAATTTTCCGCCCACCCCTATTGAAAAGTATATAAAGCGCGCCGCAGTGCATTCAAGTGAAGTCCTATTCTGAAGATTGAAGTGAATACGATGAAAAAACAAAATGAACTTATCGTCCAGTAAACTGAACTACAGTATTATAAGAGTCAGGTTTGATTGTAGTGTAACTGTTTGATAGTAAGTGTATTTTTTTTTAAAGCGAGTACATGATTTACCTCTGCATTACAATACACAGTGCAGGTCAGAAAGCAAGCTAAGCTTGAATGAAGTAAAAACATGGTACAGAGTACGGCAAGCTGATTACCAGTTCGTTTTCCTACATACAAGAACACATTGACATCTATGATATTAGTAAGGATTTAGATTTACCTTTTTTTTTATATCAAAGGAGGCAAACGAACTGGTGGGTCACGTGATGTTAAGTGATCACCACCGTCCATAGACACTAGCGACATCAGGGACGTCGCAAGTGCGTTGTCAGCCTGTATATGGGAGAAGGGGGAGGGGAAGGAAAGGGAAAGAAGGAAAGAGGAAGGGACATGGGCCTCCGGCTCTCTCACTGACCGAACGAAACACAAAATTGCAAGCACTGTTATTTCACGTCGGTTATCTGTAAGAGGGGTGGTAGTACCCCGGAGGAGCCGACCCATTCATGCTGAAACCGAAAATAACTTCAGCGGGGCTCTACTACCTACAAAACCTACCAAAACCTATAAAAACGGAAATATAAAGTAATCACTTACCAATTTCTTCTTTCACTGCGGGTAGAGGTGTATTGCCATCACAATACATTGATAAGTAATCAGGACAAAAGTCATCATTTACAGGTACATCTAAAAAAAAAGAAGTTTCTATTTTACATAAACCAATTACTTTTAATAAACAGAATACTTCTACCTCTTCCCCAAAAACACAGGCACACACCGCATTAGTGACTTCCTATGGAGGGTGGTGATCACTTAACATTTGGTGACATATCTGTTTCTTTTCGTTATCTGTAACATATATGTTTGCCTCTTATGATAAAAAAAATATTTGGATCTTTATATAAACTTTAAGAGCTTAATAATTTTCCTTTTATTAATGACATTTGAATGTAGGATAAATGTATAAAATGTAGTTGGTAGAGCCACGCTGATGCTATTATTGGTTTCAGAATGAATGGGTCAGCTTGCTCAGGATAGTATTACCCTCTCACAGAACACTGTCGTGAAGTAACAGTGCTTGCATTCTTGCGTTTCGTTCGGTCAGTGAGAGCGCCAGAGGCCCACCTCCCCTATCCCTTTCCTTTCCCTTTCACCCAACCCCCTCCATTCTCCCAAAGTACAGGTTGACAACGCACATGCGACTCTAGTGTTGCTAGTGTTTTTGGACGGCGGTGATCACATAACATCAGGTGACCCGCCTGTTCATTTGCCTCCTATGATATAAAAAAAATTAAGATAATCAATTCGCAACTATTTCTTTAAAATTCTTAATTCATATTTTGAAAATTACTACTTCCAAATATATGTAACTTCATATCAAATGACTAGCTAATCCCCAAGGCTTCCTCTGTGTTTTTTTATTATCCCAATAACATATTTCATGTATACAGGAAAAGACGTAAGCGACACATCACTTGTCCCAATTCTCTATGGCAAGAAAACAGACATCTTTGAATAAGAATTAGTTATAAAAATCTCGTTTCTAAAAACTGTAGTAGTTTTATATTGAATCAAGATCTAGGAATAATATATATTTTTTTTAATTTAAGAAAGTATCTATTAATTTTTATGTCATAAGAGGCAAACAAACAAATGGATCACCTGATATTATCGTCCACAGACACGTGCAACCCAAGGGAGCCGCAAGTGCGTTGCCAACCTGTGTTTGGGGGCAGGGGAGGTGATGAGGAGGGAGAGACGAGGAGGGAGTCCTCCAGCGCTCTCACTGACCGAACGAAACGCAACAATGCAAGCACTGTTACTTCACGTCCGCTTTCTGTGAGAGGGTGGTACAACCCCGGGCGAGCTGACCCATTCATGACGAAACCTATAATAGCTTCAGCTTGGCTCTACCACCTAAAATCTAATAAATAAAACTATAGAACGAAATTTATCAAAATCTGCAGAGTGGTTTTTGTATGATTCATGCACAATGGCAAACCTCCATCTATAAGATCAAAATAAATCCAACAGAACACATATTTGACATACCTGACAAATGCTGTATTTGCTCCATGGAATTATACATTTCTGGCTCACATTTTATTTCCTTCAGATGTGGTACAGCAGGAACTGAGTTATAAAGACAGAAATTATTATAAATACAACAATAATACCTATTTAATAATAAGAACAGTAGTGTAACAATAAGGTAGCTCTAAACCAACATATTATGACAAAAACGGGCAGTTGGAGCAATATATAATATGGGACCTCATGAATCATTAAAAACGAAATTCCAAGAATTCGGTATCTTAACTCTACCCTCCCAACACATTCTTGATAATTTAATGTATGTCCTTGTAAAAACTTTGAAAGACTGAATTTAGTAAAAGACCAACATAATGTAAATACTAGAAACTGTAATAAACTGGTCGTCCCATGTTTCAGACTTAGTAAGACCAGTAATAGTTTCTTAGGTAACAGTGTTAGGTTTTACAATAAGGTCCCAAAACATGTTACCGATTTGCCGGACTGCAAATTTAAGTGACATTTCAAGCGGGTGTTAGTGTCAAAAGGATATTATAGAGTGGATCAGTATGTGAACGATAGTGATGTCTGGGATTGACTCCTCTCTGTGCATCCACTATAAGCGGTATGATGTATTTAAATGTATGTAAAAAAAAATGTACCCGATCCAGTTTCTTACCGGTTCTTCTCGATGGCTGGGTTGTTTCCTAACCAGTGGTAGTTTTTGCTATTCATAAGTGCCTTATTAGGGCCTAAACTGAATAAAGAAATCTTGATTTTGGTTTTGATATGTCACAAGGATGCATAAGAAAACACACTTGAAAATTGGCACTCGAGTAATGCTTCTATACCAACAACGTGCAGAAGAATAGTTACACCCATAGAATTATGAAACCGCTTACATTAACTACTCGCAGGTTCCTTACTCGATGGTTACATCACTAAAAATACACCATGCAACCATTGTTACAATACTCAATCTAAACACATGTACAGTTTTTGGTGAGATCTTAGTGTAGTAGCTTTTATATTTTATTCATTATGTGTTATTTGAATCTATATTCTGTAATATTGGAGACATTGTTGGTGGCAAAGCCAATCCGAATATATTACTGGCTTCAGAATGAATGGGTTGGCACACCTGGGTCGTACCACCCTCTCACAGAAAACCGTTGTGATATAACAGTGCTTCCATTGTTGCATTTCATTCAGTGCTACAAAGGCCCATTTCCCATGCTCACCCCTTCCCTGTCAAACCCTCCGCCATTCTCCCAAAAACAGGCTGCCAAGACACTTGCAACTGGTGTTGCTAGTGTCTATGGACAAATTGTTAAGAAATGTATACAGAATAATTACTAAATAATTCTCATAGACAACTATAAGATCCTAAACAAGATAGGTGTCTTATGATTTTATGTCAAAAATCTTCTCAATTTTAAATTATCTAAATTGACAGTTGATTTGGTGGTACATTATATGATTTGATATGACAACAGAGCAAGGCTAGCTCAAATTTTTTAGCAATCTGGTTAAACAAACAATTCCGACATATTTGGTGTTCTTGACTATAATTTGGTTACATTCATTGCATATAATTTAGTTATTTTGAAGACTTGTACTGTAGAAAAAACCTTTGTGAATGATTTGTGTAAACTCTAGGACAATTGATCATAGGCTTGAACAACCTTGAGATAGAGAATAATTAGTTTAAAGAAAAAGTCATTATTACAATAAATACCCCTTTTATCCAATCCATAACTTTCAAAAATTACAAATATACTAAAACAAGATAAGCATATCTTCTTAATATGACTTACCTATTTCTTTATCAGATGTCGAAGCTTCCTCCTCTGAGGATGAACCTGTAAATTTGTACCTCCACGTAAAATGCTAATGTAAACACCGCTCTTGAACATAGCATAACTTTTACAAAATTTCTAGTGCAAGCTTCAAAAACTACCACATTTATTTGCAAATATGTTACTCAATACCTATCTGCCAACTTCAGCCATCAAATCGTAAAGCGAGTTTGACATTTAGACTTTAATTTTAGACTAAATCTTTAGTTATTTGTATCCGTAAAATTACTTTCTTTAATTTAGGATATACAGTTGCTATACCCCTTTTTCATTGTTTATCAAACAGAATCAAAATTACATACTAGGAAGAGATAGCAGTATGATCCTAAGCAGTTTTATATTTTTTGTTTTTGGATAATTAAAACATTATTATTATTCTGACCTCAATAAATTATGCATATTGCCAAAACTTGCCTATTAATAAATTGGCTTTGCATTGACGAAAAACTTCCATAGAATGTTTGGTGCCACATATGTACACAGTTTTCTCAGCAGAAAACGACAAGTTGTGTAACTTGACCTTTGAAGATAAGTGATTAATTAAACTTTTGAATATTTCCCTAAATTATTTAAATACTTTATTTATTACGATATAATACACAAGATAACATTTGTTGTAGACCGTATACTAACTTAATTTACCTCTGAGTCTTTCGTTTAACGAAGTAATAGGTAATTGTTCGTACCTTCTGTATCAAAATCGTCATTTTTAATATTAATCTCATCGACAGTTGAAGAAATCAACAACTCATAGCAGTTCATTTGGTCGTCAATAACAGTATTTTTCTTTTTCTCCAGCTGAAAACGAAAAAGGTACATCATATATTGTACTATGGATATTCTAAACAAGCACGAATCTTACGTAGATTAATTAGTATTCGGGTTACAATAGAAAATAACAGAAAACTATGATTCGTGAACTTGCGTAATTCAATTTTTATTAGTTATAAACACAGTATAATATAATTACATTCTTTACTTTCACCATTTTCGATTTTCTTCTAATTTTAAATCTCTCATGTAAATTATTATTTTGTTGTTTATGTACATTCGTAAATCGTAATCATAGAAAAGTACTAGGGATAACCGATATTCCTCGATATTTAGCTGAAGTTATCAACGTAGTGATATCGATAAAATCGACATATCAATCTTATAGGTATAAAAAATCAAAAAGTCGATAGATTAATTAGGATCATCTAACGTTGAATGTACTCGTTAGGGGCTGGATAACTATCAAGTTTAGCCACATCACACTAGATGACACTGATCAACGTAATCGAAATAAGCCGTACAAATAGTTATTTCTTTGCATTTTCTGAGGGACAGGAACAACTTTAGAAAGACTTTTCTCCAAAGTTGGTGAACTCCTGTACGAGAAACAAACAAAAAATGGAAAACACCTGATGAAGTTAATTTTTTTACAGAGTGAGCCCAAAAATATTGGGAATGTTACATTTTTTCTTGCTTTTTGTGTAAAAGTATCTATTTTTTAGGGATGCTCGATGTTCATCGATGGTCAATAATATTCGATATTAAGTTTCGGTGTATTGTCTATGCTTATGTGTCAGTCCGGTGGGATGAATTAATCCATAGCGTGCACTCTACAGATATGCAACGGTGCGTCCCTACATAAATATAGACAATATCATTGTTCTGCTCTCCGTAGAATCGATGTTACAAGAATAAAGTATCGGATCATCAATATAAACTTTAGGGCTATCTAATGTTGGATATGTTAGCTAGGAACTAGATGATTGTCAAGTTTAACTATTTCACTCTAGATGATTTTGATCAACGTAATCAAAGTAAGTCGTACGAATACATATTTCTTTGATTTTCCTAAAGCGAAAAGGACAGATTCAAAAGGCTTTCTTCCGAAGTTGGCCCTACTCTTTTATGAGTAACGGAACAAACTAAATGGAAAACCTCTGACAAAATCAATTTTATACAGATTATACCCAAAAAATACTGGGAATGTTAAATTTTTTCTTGTATTGTATCTTCAATAACCATAAACACATTTGATAAATATAATAGGCAGTTTCCCGAAGCATTCAGCAGCAGCAGCAAGCAGCTTCCGAAAACATCCACGTCTTTACACATATTTATGTTTTGCTATCGATGCTATTTGTACATCATTATCACGAATTGTTAAAAGTATTGTCAACGTCGATATTATCTAATATCGAACATTCCAACTACATTTCTAATAATCTTCTACC
>JACEII010000117.1:43747-83168 GCA_014332785.1 Antheraea mylitta
CTACACGCTACACATTTTGGTGAAAGGGTTTACTTTTTTTCCCTTATCGAAGTGAAAAACTCTCAATTTTTCGATAAAAAATACATGGAGAAGTTGTTGAGGCGTGTATGCTTGGTACACATATACGTTTCAACAACTCAAACATATATGAATAGTTAGCTAGGTTAGCTAAGATAGGTCGCGATTTTGCATGCAACAGGCAACAGCCAAGCCGAGGCGTGCCGTGCACCCTTAAGCTTTACCAATATAAAATCGGCTGTGTGCCTTAAGCGCTCGCCTTAGTAGTCCGGTGAAGCTGTTAAGACCTTGGTAGGTCAATAGCGTAGTCAGTTCGAGAAAAAAAAAGGCGTTAAGCCGGTTTTGGCTCTGGCGATACGCGGTACATACGTACGTTGCAAGTCGTTTAACCTTGACTCTGGATAATTAATTTGTGCAAACGAATTAGTTATTTTATATAGAGATATCACGATATTATAATGAGGTGATAGTCTGGATTAATAGTAATTAATTATTATTTTATGGGTTAATTATTTTGATATTATTAGTGGATGGATTAGTAGGTTAAATATTTGTGGGTTAATGTTTTGTAAAAATATGTAACGTGAAAAGATTAACCAGATCGAGTTTCTTGCCGGTTCTTCTCGATTTCTGGGTAGTTTCCGAACCGGTGGTAGTTGACCTTCATAAATTTAATAAAGGATATTTGATTTTTAATGCGTTAATTATGACATGATTATTATTATAGTGCGTGGTTTAATGAGTTAATTATGAGTAGTCCGGTGAAGCTGTTAAGACCTTGCTGGGTCAATAGCGTAGACATTTCGAAAAAAAAAAAAGTTAATTATGACGATAATATTATGGTGGGTGGTTCAGTGAGGATATTATTTTATTTTTCTGCCGGCCGCGCCGACATACACTACACATGTGTGTAGCGCTATTTATTAGATTTGCACATTAGTTTCCTCAGTCACATGTAATATAGAAAATTATATATCGTCGTTTTAAAACATTGAACGGTACCTCTTACTATGTATAAGGTTGTTAAAATTATTGTTCTTGGTTTCTATTTCACGAAATAAAAATAACTTATCTATTTTTAAATGTACTTTTTCACTATATTTCATAATTCATATAATAATTTTAAATAAGCGAACCAAATATATCGATATATAATTCATAAAAATCAATGTTTACTTATTTAAAGTATTGATGTTTCTAAATTGATTTTCTTCATGAATAATGTTGCATCCCTACATCTATAACACCATCTGTTGTATTCGCTACCCACCATGTTCCTCTGCATCACTGTTTTTGCTATTAATAGAGGAATCTCTAAATTTTTAAATCGGCGTCTCTAGTATTACGAGTTAGAAGTAGTACTTGTGATCTATAAAAAAAAATCGAATGAAATGATGAGTTTTCTCATATTCTTTATATCCATACTAGCTGACCCTTGCATCTTCGTCTACGTGAAATCGGTTACTACCGGTTCCAATTGTATTTCCAAAATCCAAAAATTTATAAAAAAGAAAAACTTGAAACCGATTACAGCGACACACAGGATTCCAATTGTAACATCAAACAATTCAAGGACCTAGTAGGTTTGTGAAAAATCTTCTTAAATGTGTCTAGAAATCGATTGGGATACCACCTACCGAGTCCAATTGAGACAAAAACTATCCTATATATATTGGCGATAAATGTCTACTCAGTACCCTCTGGGTTGCTCTTGCGCTACTCACCTCCACACCTAGGGACACAGTATCGAATAGAAAGTATCGATACTGTACTCATGAGTACAATCATGAGTCAAGTTTGGAGTACTTTTTATAGGGCCTAATACGCATACGCCCGGACTTCAATGTCAATCAGTAAGTAGCTTCAGTAGAACATAACATAAATAAACAAATAGTATTGGTAAAGACGTTTAATAAAATAATAAAAAAAATAATTGTAATGTCATAAATTAAAAATATTATATAAAAATATAAAACTTTTTATTACTTTAGGGACATTAAAGTTCCTATTCCTCCTCCGGACAATCGCTTAAAAATATAAGTTTATCGAACCGTATTGGTGATAGCGGTTTCAGATTGTAGATACGTGACTTGCTGTTTTAGAAAATAATGATTTTTTTTAACTACAGTATATAATCATATTATTATTACAACGACAAACTAGTGAAATGATTTAAACAAAGGATATGAACTCAACGTCTGTGAACGAATGTAACAATTTTGAGCTCAATGTTTAAGAAAGTTCAAGAGGATTGAACTAGAGGGCGTTGTCATAAACATGAAACCGTAAGATAACTTTAAAATTTTTCTGTAATTCTTTCGATACGATACTTGACAGAAAGTACTCATTGAGTTAAAGTATCGAATACAAAGTATCGAGTACAAAAGTATCGGTATCGAAAGGAAATGTACTCGATAACATAAAGTATCGATACTTTTTTCGTGTCCCCATCCACACTCCGCTTACTATTCTCATACGGCCAGCGGATGCGACAAGGCAATAATTTTACCGCCTTATAATTTTTTAGAAATGTCTGTGTGACCACGCATCATTGCTAAAGTACTGAGTTTACAATAAAACCTCAGCAAGAAAACCATAAAACAATATCCTCACGAATAATTTACTTTTTGTTTCATCAATATCAGTCTACTCTATCAAAAGTTACTGTAATTTGTATGACGACTAAAGTATGAGAGAAGAGTAGTAATCTGTACATATAATATGAATGTAATCCTAATGTGTCTCTACTCTTTCGATTTCCGTGAAAAAAATTGTTGCAGGTGGCTAGGACTAAGATATAAAATACGTTTCAATCATTTTTAGATACGTCTATGTCTGTTTGTATGAACACGCGTCACTGCTAAAGTAGTGCGTTTAAAATAAAACCACACGAGAATAACTTAGACTTTGTTTTATTAAAAGCGGTTCACTTTATCAAAAGTTATTGTTATTGATGTGAAACATCTATAGGCGGAAGGTAAACATAATTGTTGGCGTGGCGACGGAAAACGCAAACTTTGTACTTTGTACTATTATCTAAACTAGTGGGCGTCCAGTGGTCGACATTTGACCATAGTTATTTGATATTTTAAAGTTTGAATTTTATTAGGGCTCTTTTGTCAAAGGGTATACTTCTATAATCAAAGGTTTTCCTCATGGCTACTCACTTATTTGCCATGATCTTTAATTATATAAACATTAAAAAAAATCTATGTGTAAATGAAAATGAAAATTAATTATAAATTTGAAACAACAATCACATAGTAAAAAAGCTCTCAAATTTTAAGCAAACATAACTTTACAGAAATAAAGAAATTTATCGCAACCCATGACACAATTTTCAATTAATTTTACACGACACTATGGGTGGGTGGTATTTCTGGATGATATTGAATTAAATGTAGTCTGTTCATTATGAGAAATAGTGATATGCCCAGTATCATTATTTGGAAAAGTAATGGATGCACAATACAATCAAATGGTGAATCCAAGACGAAAATATTTTTAATACTACCATTAAATTTAAAATAAACTATTTTTCGTTAATACATGGGGTTGAATGGCAACATTGTAACCGCGGAAGTCTAAGTCATGGATTACTTTTATGAAAAAAATTCTTATTTTGATAATACAGAGTATTATATGGCTCATTTTTTTATTAATTCATCATTTGAAGTAAGTTCACTATAAAAAATAATAAACATTACAATAATAGTTATATTTTATAATATCATTGTTGAATGTAAGATGAAAAATGGTAATTGGAACGTAGGAGTTAAAAATTACATACAGTAGAGCATAGCAACCTCCTTCACAGTTCACAACCTTTTTGACGTGACAACGTCTTATAAATTGGTTTGCCGGGTGACACTTCAAGAAACTGCGTTACGCTCCGCTCACGTTATGCGCTCACAATGAGAGCGAGTGAGAGGCACGCGTCCCTTCCACTCGGGCATGGTTAGCCCGCCTAAGAGCGAGAGAGACTACTATACGAAAATTATTTTACCACTCAAAGTCGTTGTCACGTAAAACTTTCGCCCGTATACCGACTTTACAGGCAACCAATTTTTTTTTTGAAGTTCGTAATTATTAACGACTGTCAAAATGTCTTTTTTATTTACATGTGTGTATTGGTTGTGTAAAATTCGAATAGTAGTGTGAGTAGTGCATATTTTAATAAATTTAATGTACTTTTAATGCATTTTATATAAAGTAAATAGCTTTCTGCACTTCTCCGCCATATAAACTTTAACTATGCCAAATTTCAAGTTCACCCGTTCTCGACAAATAGGTTAAAAAGGGGTAGATACAATTTTTTTGCTTCATGTATTAAGCATAGCATAAGCAGTGCTACATATAATCAAATTTAAATAACATAAAATAAAATCCAAGTTATGTATACTATATCTGAGAAAAAAATTATTTAGTTATGAACAAAATTTCACCATTTTATATTAATTATGTAGACTTTAACTCTTATGCAATAAGGTTCAATTTATTTCTATATTTAAATTCGATTGACACAAAAGTATGAAAGAAGGATTCACGTCATGTTAGACCGCGCCAAAGAGTATAATAAGTATTATAAGAAGACCGCGCTCTGACGCCATACCGCGTGGATGTGTACATCGCTTTTCACTTGATTAAAAAAAAATAACATCGCTTTAGAAATAAGTATACACGTCACAAAACGTTTTGATCATTTCGAAAAACTAACCAACTTTTTATGGTGGTTTATATTTCTAGTAGTAAGAAACACTGTAATTAGGTTGAGACAAAAATTCTAAGCTAGGTTTCTATTACGTTAGTTCTTTTTATGTTTTGAGGTACTGTTGTGGAACATCTTGACGAGTAGAAATACATATGTCGTTTATGTAATCCTTTTGTTAGTAGTGACGAGAGCTTACCACAGGACATAACAAAGTGAGCTGTGGTGGTCTCCAGAAATTGTTATCGAATTCCTTAATGTGTAGGAATAGATATGTCGTCCTTGTAGTCCTTTTGTTAGTAGTGACGAGAGCTTACCACAGGACTGAACAAAATGATCTGATGACGACCCATTTTAAAAATTGTTGTCTTTGATGGATAGAGACAGGTATGTCTTGTTTGTACTCCTTTCGTTAGGTAATAACAAAATGACCTCATAATGGACTCTTAGAAACGTCTAGGGAGCTCTTTCATGGGTAGAAATAGATATGTCGTTTTCGCATTCTCTTTATTAATTATTCAGAATATATACAATATCATAAACACGCTGCAGAATTTACAAACAAATGTAATCTTTCAAAAGAATGAAATATAAGGTTTATTCTTTATAAAAACATGATTTTTCAAGTCTTGTTTATAATGAAATGAATTATTTGGTGAAAAGTGTATCTTAGCTAGAGATGCAAAGTTTGTCGGTGAAATTAGGGTTTGTTTTACACAAAGGCCATCATATGCTACAGGTATTACAACTTACAATTCAGGTGTTTTGTAGTATGTTGTTCACCGAATTATTTTTGATATAGAAGCAAACGCTAATTTAAAAATTCTCCTATCTAAATCTCTGAGCACATACTCATGTATGTAGCTAATATGTACTAAAATTCAGTTATCACGATATAGCCACTTGTCTAGCCCATGAGGAATTAAACATTAATAAGACACTATGATACTTTTCAGCATAAACTCTATATTTCTAGTTACTCTATACTATACAAAAATTTTGTTTTCACGACAAAGATACACTTACGCAGCTAGCGCATCTACGCATAAGAAATGTAACTTTCATCAGATAGAGTGAGACTAAACATCTGAACCGAAACCTGATGTTTATAGCTACTATGAATACTAAAGTTCAATTATCATGATACAGCTACTCATCTGATCTATAAAATGAAACGTTGGTCTGACTCTATGAGACTAGATCACTGATCGCAACATTGAGGTTTCTAGTGATTATCAGTACCAAAATTCTGTTATCATGATACAGCTACTCACTTGGTCTATGAGAAATTTTACTCTTATCTGATACGACAAGACTCAACTTTAGAACGCAAACTTCAAGTGTTTAGCTATTAATAATATTAAAATTCTTTTATCACGAAATAGCTCTCATCTGGTCCTAAGATATGAAACATTTAGCTGACACTAAGCTTTTGAGTGCAAACTCAATGTTTCTAACTATTAATACTATACTAAGATTCAGTTATCATAAATACTGTTTTCACCAAACTTTAAAAAATTGAAACGTTACTCCTACACTAGGAGACTAAACATCTAAGCACAAACTTGATGTTTCTAGCTATTATTACCTAGACTATGATCCAGTTACCACAATACTACTCTCCATGAAAATATTGAGAAATTAAGGCTTGATCGGGCACTAAGGGGCTAAAGAAGTGAACACAAATTCGATGTTTCTGTCTATTACGTATACGTATCTACGTTTTGTTATACTGTTTTCGAGTGAGTATGGCATTGAGAAACTATAATTTATTTTGATACTATTACGTCAAATATAACAAAAAGTAGAAGTAACTATTATAATATTTTTTATAAAAGTATCAAAGTCGTTTATAGTGTGCTGGTCTTATCAGTTTTCATGTCGGTGTGCGTGAGCTATACGCGTCTAGTAGAACTCGATGCCAAAATTAAACTTCAAAAATTTGAGAGCGCGTCCTTAATAATAATTCTCATTTATGTATCTTTAAAATTGTGGCGCTAGTGTCTTGTCTCGAGCGGCACCGGAAGTGGGTAGATAACAAATATCATTCAATAAAACACGCAAAGAATATAAATATTTTATTTAATTATCACAATTAATTCACCACATATTCTTTAAAAATGGAATAATCTATATCTATACTAATATTACAAAGAGGTAAAGTTTGTGACGTTGTAGGGGGTAATCTCGGGAACTACTAGTTCGATTTGAATAATTCTTTCAGTATTATATAGCTCATTCATCGAGAATGGTTATAGGATATATATCATCACGCTAAGACCAATAGAAGCGGAGCACAAATGAAAAATGATTCAAAATCGGGATGTTCTTCCTTTTGAGAACTGCTCCGTGTTAGTGTATCTATTCCACGCGAACGAAGTCGCGGGCAGAGGCTAGTATCTAATCAATCAAAACCCACTTTAAAGCTTGCTAGACAGGAAAACTCATTTTCATTTTCAAATAGTGCCTAAAATTTAAAACCTAGTTTAAGTCATGTTGAAAATACTTTATTACACAAGCGTTTCCGAGCGGTCTTTAACAAAACATCTGATTTAATTTCGTTATGGAAGCAACGTTGCATAGCATTCGTTCAATTCGATCTCATCATTCGAAAACGTTCCATTACATACATATACTTTGTAAACAACTTCAACTTATGAATAATAATTTTGTTCAGATCTTTATTAAGATAATTTACTTATTGCACGTTAAATTGGTTACCATTATTGTGAAATTTTAAAATAAAATTATGTAGAAAATAAATAATTTATAATATTTATATATTACGTCAGTGTTTAAAATTGTTCAATTTATTTACTTCTTCCGACTTAAATATAGCCACGAAATTTATAATTTACTATAAAATTTCTTTTTCCGGCAAATAGAGATACAGTTAATTACAACAATAGAGTAAGAACTGTCAACTTGGACTAGTGTTAAGGAATATTTAAATAAAAATAATGCCCATCTGTAACGAAGGGTAAGCTATTCTTATTGGATCAAATTTTTTTAAAGTAAGAGTTCAATGCGTATTTAACTTTTTTGGTAATAACACGGTTGGTGTCCGTTTTTTCTTTTTCCAATATAACTTAGTTAAAGCTATGAAATAAAGCAGGTACCACAAAAATTATAAGATACCTCTACATATATGACATAGTATCTAGTAATTATAAAACTGTTCTTGTTTCTATGTGGGTTTGTATTTTTTTCAAAAAGATACTTGTATAATTATACTCAAGAAACAAAACCTTGTTTAAATACAAAATTTCATTCAAATCGTTTGAGCCGTTTTCAAGATAGACGAAATAAATTTATATACAAGACTTGCTCAATTAGAGGTTTTGTAATAACGGGTCATTCAAGTATTTCCTTATATAAATGTTTACGTAATTATGGGGGAAGAGTTAAGAACATTGCTTACCTTTGCTGGCCATGGGGAGGGGCGGTCGGAAAGTACAAAAATTCTGTCTACTTAATACTTGTATGGCCCCTAATTAAATATAAAAAAATATATATTCCAAGTTGCACTGTTTCATCCGTTATCATTCAATGAACAGCTAAAAAAACATTGTGTCATACTCTTCAAATTTTAGGAATAATCGCTACAATTATTACTTTAGTAGATAACTATCTAATAATAATTAAAAATGAGAAACTGTTCTTCAATAATTTATTATCTAAAATAAATATTTCATTTAAAGTAACAACCAACTTTCCCGGCTATTTCCTAAGGTCACCTAATTCCTTCTGTGTTCAAAATTTTCTGTAGACTATTTACTGGATGGACCTTAATTAACCCTGAAATAAATAAAAAAAGATTATTTGACCTCCTTCTATTGCAATATTCATAATTGTGTTACTATATAACACAAAAAGGTGAAATGCAAGATTGTTGCTAAAGAATAAATCAGGCAAGTAACTTGATTTTACTTGTTAACTTTATTAAACGCTGTCAAAACTTAACGGCACTTTCCCCCAATGTCTAATTTATATTGTTAGAAAAAAGTAGTGATTTTCGGCAAAGTAACCCATTAAACCTTATCATTAGATAATTTTTACATAACTTAATAATAATAATAGGTTTTGCCCTGTTTAATAAGACAACTATATGTAGGTCGGTGAATAAATATGATCTTTTTTTTTATTTTATTTTTGGCGATCAATCTTTCAGATTAATTACTGGCATTGTCGAGTAGTCAATAATATTACAAGCGTCGTGCGATCACTTTAATATTAAGCGTCGTGTGAATCAATATTCTAACAAGATGGTGAATCCCTTGGTAGAACCTTCCAGGGAGTTTTTGTGGCATCACAGAATTTCATGCTCCGTGGTATTATTTTCCATTCACTTCACTTATGCACAATAAACTAACCATATTACATAAAACACCACCAAATTTACAAAATATAGAGTCAAATAACACAAGATTATGAATAAAATATAAAATCCACTACATGACAGACTAAGATCCCGCCAAAAACTCAAATATAGTTTTATGTTCTCATAAATAATTTTTAAATGTTATCCGTAATCTCCTTGAGTGTTCCTTTTTGGATATAACTATTAATCTATAACAACATTCCTTGGAGTTTTTGGCGGGATTTTTTTAGTCTGTCATGTAGTGGATTTTATATTTTATTCATAATCTTGTGTTATTTGACTATATACTGTGTCAATTTGGCGGTGTTATACGTAATATAGTTAGTTTATTATGCATAACTGAAGTGAATGGAAAATAATAACACGGAGCATGAAATTCTGAGATGCCACAAAAACTCCCTGGAAGGTTCTAGCATGGGATCCACCATCTTGCTAGAATATGGTTTCACACGATGCTTAATATTGGAATGATCACACGAAGTTTGTGATATTATTGACTACGTGACAATGGCAGTAATAATCGGAAAGATTGATTGGCAAAAATAAAGTTAAAAAAAACAACATTCCAAAGGATATTACCGATTTGCCTGATTCTCAATTTAAGCGCCATGTCAAGCGGGTTTTGTTCTCAAAAGGCTATTATAGAGTGGATCAGTATGTGAACGATAGTGATGTATGGAATTGACTCATCTCTGTGCATCCATTAAAAGTTTCTGTCATGTATGTAATATAGTCTAAATATTATATATATTAAAAAGATAAACCAGATCGAGTTTCTTGCCGGTTCTTCTCGATGACTGTGTTGTTTCCGAACCGGTGGTAGTTTTTGACATTCACAAGTGCCTTATTAGGGCCTAAACTGCATAAAGTATTTTTGATTTTGAATCCCCAAAGATGCATATGAATACCTTTGGGGAACATGGATACAAGCGATAGAATAAACTCAGCGAGGAAATATACTTTCCAAGATGGATACCGTTCTACATTTTTAAGGTCCAACGGAAATATTCCGTCCCTAAATCGATTTATATGGAGATACCAATACAAAGTAATATAATAAAATACGTTACCTGAACGTTCATACTGTAATAAGATACTCTGAGGCAGTTTTGACAACTTCACTACAGGACTCAAGGGACCAACTGCTTTCGGTGTCAAAATTTTTGAAGTTATATTCGTTTCTTTCTTTCCATTATTGGGCATCATATGTAAATTCCTACCTGTAGTAACCGGTGAAGCTTTTGAGGCCAGTAGCGTAGTCAGTTCGAGAAAAAAAAAGAAAAAAAAAAAGATAAAATTCAGCTAACGTAAAAGGTAGGTAAGAGAGGATTTTGTAACTTAAACACTGGTAATCTTACTAATCCAAAAATCGAAATCAACTTGCTATCCACCGAACGATGTAATTTAAACGATATATTTATGAAAATCGTAATTAGTTTTTTTTTGTATATTTATAAAACTTTAACTTTTAAATTTACCAGAGAGCCACTTCCCATCCTCTCGCCCCTCCCTACTCCTCTCCCCTTTACCATTCCATCAAACACAGGTTGGCAAAGCACTTGCGGATCCGCTGGTGTTGCAAGTGTCGATGGACGGCGGTGATCACTTAACATCAGGTGACCCGTCGTTATATTAACTGGTAATTTTAATATAGACTATTGGATATCCCGGTTCTTGTGTGCTGCTGCCAGTAAACTCAACCCGTGCGTGGTAACGTGGTGGTGGTACTTGACGACGTATTTTAACTTTATCCAATATGTTGTATAATATGTCCGGCCTATGATTATTTTTTTTTTCATGAAAAACTCCCAACATTTTTCTTTTTTTTTCATTTAAACGCATATAGGAAGTTTAGATAATCTCGAGTTTTAAATAAAAAAGTCATTGTTACATAAACTTTATTAAATAATATGGCATTAATCACAATATGGGGTAGTAGTACCTTGGGGTGAAAATTTTAAAACAAAATCCATAAAATTTATATGTGCATTATATTGTACACTGGGCTTCTAGAAGACTTTTTTTTACTTGGACCTGAGTGCTACGTTCTAGTCTTCTTAGTAAGTAAGTAACTAACTATCTTAGTAAAGATCTTTAAATTCAAGGGGAATAGTGAATTTTTGAAAAAAAAAAAGTAAAAGTGGAGAGAGTAAAAAAGCCCGGTATAGATACAATCAATTACTTACGTAACTGTTGTTGTTTTGATGTACCAGAAGATAATTTTCTTAACTTTACTATGCGTTTGAAAACATGGGGTTTAGGAACTCGGGTAGTCAACTTTAACGGTGCTATACTCATTACCTCCGTTCTCTTATCGGGCATTAAACATATCTTCTTAGCTGCAATAAGATAAATTAGCTAAGGCATTAAAATCGAAAAAAAAAATACGAAGATTTTGGAAATTCACAATGTTACAGATGTGGATGATCGATATACCAATTATTCATAGACTAATCTAATAATTCGAAATGAAAGTGGTATCGAATATCAGAATAAATCGATATACAATTTGAACTACTCAATTTCTTTAATATATAAATCAATTGCTGTTCGTTAGTCTCGCTAAAACTCGGGAACGGCTGGGCCGATTAAGATGATTTTGAAATGTTGGTTGTAGTCCAGGGAAGGTTTAAAAGGTGAGAAAATATGAAAAAATTGCGAGGAAGATAGTAAAAACAACAATTTAATTGTCCCATACAAACTGTTCTAGCCACATTTCTGTCTAATTTTTCACAATGAACGTCACAATGTCCTTTCCGTACGGTAGACTCGGATCCAATTTAATTAAAGAACGTATTCAGTTATGGGGAATCGATAACATATATCCAAATTAGTCGGATCTCGGATTATTGCGTATTTAAATTTTAATATTTTGGCGGTTGTTATTGTTGGTTCGTTTAAAAATGTTTGTCAATATTGACACATTTTGATGGTTGTCATTGTTTGGAAGGCAAATAAAAAAGTCTTTATTGAGAAATTTCACACATACACAATATGGTTTTTGTTTAGGATGCGTAAAAAATACTGTCATGATTTCAGTTGGTTATCGAATGTTAATATTTCAGTCGTCTGTCAAAAGTCAGACGAAAGGTTATAAAGTTATTTTTTTTTTTTATCGAAGCACGACATAGTGACTGCACTATGCCTGATGTTAAGCATAGTACAATCCAAAAACATCGGCAACCACCGAGAGACAGTTTATCCATCGCCGGTCGCCGCTGTCATGCCGGCCATAATGACGAAAGTCACCCGGTACTGGATATGCACAGGCTGATCCCGAAACGCGACGCGCAGAAGCGAGTCACTATGACGGGCTTTTTCGCCATATGCATGGTGGTTGCAACCCAGTCGGGCTGTAAAACCCTACCACCCCGCTTTCGCCATTGCCTCGTTCGTTATTCATCATGGTGCACCACGTGCAGGTGAGGTTGGCTTGGGTGTCTAAAGTCTTAAGATGTTACTCGACACCCCTTACACCCCAAATATCATCCAGTCACTACTATACCGTTAATAAAATCTTCTATCATCAGTTTTTATGTGCGTGAGAGATTTATTTACCGCTATTCGTTGAAAATGCCAAGGAAAAGACGAGCTGAAATAGATCTTCGCAGTCAATCAAATGTGCGACGAGCAACCTCACGTGCAAATCGCACTGATGATCGGAGGGGGACAGATAATGATAACATTTGTCTTGGTATGGCAAAATTGCCTTCTAAAATGAATAATAATTAAATAGACAAGCTTAAAATGGAACGAGTTCAGGCACACAAAACACAACAACAGCGAGCAAGATGTAATGAAATCGAGCGTTACTGCAGAAGTGCTCCTGTGAACCTAGAACGAGTAGCATTCCATTAGTTTCCCAGTTTCGAGCATGGACCATTATACGTCGCGTGTTGGAAAACAATCATCTTTATATAATTTACGCATCGCAAAAAAAAAAAAGTTTATCAGGTAGCTTTAAATTGATGGACTGTATAAGTCTGTTTTTATCCAAATAAAAATGTTGTATTCATACGAAATGTTAGGAAGTTCCATTTAATAACAGATCGAAATTAAAATGGTATAAGATAAATATATTAAATGTGAGTCAGTGTACGTGTTGATTTATGTGAACTGTATATGTGTTCTTAATAAAATACTTCCAACCGAAATAAACTTCAACTCAATACGACGATTTTATTGTAAATAAAATTTAATTTATAAATTCGGAGAATTATGAACATTTTGATCGGTAGGCGACATATGAGCGAGACCGGGTGGAACTCTGTCGCTTCATTCTGCGAGGCAGTTCCTGCTTCCCGGTCAATAGGTGTAAGGAGGCGCCAAGGGGTTTTAGTTCGTGCAAGTCGGATATACCCCACCCTCAACTGCCCGGCTAAGGTGGGAATCCGTATGGATCTCCCCATGTAAAAAAAAATAGGTTAGACTTGGGAAAAATGCATGACGCGAACGCGAACCTCAGGCGAGCGGGAATAGTGATTTCTGGAAAAAATGTGAAATAGGAGAAAGTGAAAACTCCCGGTATGTGTTATTATCAAAGACTCACTTAACTGTTGTTGTTTTGATGTACGAGTAGATAATGTTCTTAACTTCACTATGTCATTGAAAACATTAGGTTTAGGAACTTTGGTAGACAACTGTATCGGTGCTATACTTATTTCCTCCGATCTCTTATTGGGCATTAAGCATATCTTCTTAGCTGCAATAAAATAAATTAGCTGAGCGTTAATTATTACGTCTGGTAACGCTACGAAACACCCGCGAGGCGAGACTACAACGCCACCGGAACATTACTAGCGCCACCATGTTAGAGATACATAAAAAAGGACGATTATATAGAATTAACGCATCACTTAAATAACAATAAATTGATTTTTTTTTCCTCGAAATGACCACGCTATTGACCCATCAAGGTCTTAACAGCTTCACCGGACTACTAAGGCGAGCGCTTAAGGCACTCAGCCGACTTTATTGTGGCAATCAGCTCAAGGGTGCACGGCACACCTCGGCTTGGCTGTTGCCTGTTGCATGCAAAATCGCGACCCATCTTAGCTAGCCCAGCTAACTATTCATATATGTATGAGTTGTTGAACCGTATATGTGTACCAAGCATACACGCCTCAACAACTCTTCCATATATTTATTATCGGAAAATTGAGAGTTTTTCAGTTCGATAAGGGAAAAATAGTAAACCCTTCCACTTTGATATGTAAGCGTGTAGGCGTGCACGTGTGTGGGGGTGATCGTGTAGTGTTGTAGCAGTGATGTATATTTGTGTGTCACCGTATCGCGCAAGCAACGCACTCAAGGGTTCCCTACCGAGGGATCGAACCTAGGCTTGAGCCGCTGCCGTGGGAGGCCTAATCGGGTAAAAAGGGTAACCGGTGAGATTCGAAGAATCGTCCCCGTTATACGATTAAGTCGACATACCGCCGATTGCGCCAAGACGAATTGTTACAATAAATTGATACTTAATGGTATTATTGTTACTATATTATTTTGGTGAAATGTGAGTAAATAGTAATTGCTTTGACTTCCACAGTTCGGCATATAAAAGGCAAGATACCGTTGATCTACACGCGCTTGTATGTGAAAGTTATTGAAATGCGAAGCCTTAGTATATAGTATCTTATCTATGGGCGAAGCTCTGCACGGATAAATAGTCACAGTGCTTACAGAGTGTTGTTGGTTTCCCTGATCGACCGATTCATAGACTAATCGAATAATTCGAAATGAAAGTCGTATCGAATATCAGATCAAATCGATATCCAATTTGAACTATTCAATTTCCTCAAATATTGTTAAATAAATGTCAAATTCATACTCATTTCTAAAAGTTCAAATCTTCTATCTGTACATATAATAACAATTAGCCCCTGCCCGCGACTTTGTCCTCGTAGTAATAGTTACTTTAAGTTAACCCTAACGTGCAACTGAAACTTTCAAGAGGAAAAAAAATCCCGATTTTGAAACATTTTTCACCTGTGTTCCACTCCTATTGGTCATAGTGTGACGATCGACCACTCCTATTGGTCATAGTGTGACGATCGAACTATCTCTCCTATCCTATAACCATCCTCGATAAATGAGCTATATAACACTGAAAGAATTTTTCCAATCAGACCAGTAGTTCCTGAGATTATCCCCTACAACGTCACAACGTCACAAACTCACAAACTTTACCTCTTTATAATATTAGTATAGATTTTTATTTTATTTATAATCATTTATTTGGTCAAAAATCACTGACTAAACAGTCAATTCTCGATAAATGTGTTCAAATTAATAACTCACCTATGTAATTACATTTTTTTAGTTTCTGTAATTTTGCCAAGCTGAGTATAATTTTCCGTTTAGTTGTGCTCGGTGACACTGTGTTACACTGTGATTCACTGTTATTAGACACTCTCAATAACGGAGTTTCATTTGTATTTCCTTTTACTTTCACAATCTTGATTTGTGACAAAACGGGATTTTCGTCTTGTAACGTTTCTTCAGAAACTGTGTTCTCCTGGAGCATAAATATATGCTTGAATTGCATTTTAAATCTCCGAGTAACTTCACTAATATTAGGTCTTTACCTATGAAATTGCCGTTTTGTATGAAAAAATGTAAACGAATTTATTTCATGTATTTTTTATTTGTAATAATCGAAGTAATCACCCATGCAATCAATGCATCTTTGACAACGCAGTGGCAGTTTATTGATGGGCTTCTTAAAGAAATCAGCTGGACGGGAGGCAGCACATTCTTCAAAGGCGTCATTTTGTACTGCCTCTCGGGTATTGAATTTTTTTCCCGCCAAGGAGTTATCCAAATTCTGGAAAAAGTAGTAGTCTGTAAGCGCAAGGTCTGGTGTAAGGGCGGATGACGGAGAACTTCCACAGTTCTTGTAACTTGGAGACCGTCTGCTGTGCTGTATGAGGTCGCGTGTTGTCGGGCAGGAGCAGCGGAGACGAGTGATTGACCAATGCTGATTGGAGATGTGCCAGCTTTTCTATCATTGTGTTCAGTTCTTCACAGTACACGTATGCAGTAATGCTCACCCCGTTTGGTAAGAAGCTGTGATGAATTGAATTACACTGGCGCTATACCACCAAACAATAACCATTACTTTTCTACAAGTAAGTTTTCGTTTAGGGCATTGTTTAGGTGCTGAACCAGGATCCAACTAACTTGCTGAGCGCTTGCGGTTATCAAACAAAATCCATTTTTTATCGCAGGTAACAATGCGGTTCAAAATTCCTTCATTTTTGTGTCTGTTGAGCAGTGCAAGGCACGTCTCGACGCGTACTTCGCGCTGGCGATTATTGAGTTCGTGGGGCACCCATTTGTCAAGCTTTTTTACCTTGCCAATTTGACGCAAATGACCAATATTGTTTTGACACTGACGTCGATAGCTGCTGCTAATTCAGCCGTAGATAGTGTATCATCAACTTCCACAGTCACCTTTAATTCGTCATTGTCGACCAGTCTTCGGACGACCGCGAAATTCATTTTTCAGGTCGAAATTCCCAGAACGGAAGTGATCAAACCAATAATAGGTGGTGCGTTGATTTGTAGCGCTAGCTCCGTAAACGTCGTTGATGTTGCGTGCCGCTTGTGCCGCGTTGCTGCAAAGACGGTACTCAAATTCCATCATTACTCGAATTTTTAACGTATCCATGATGACAAAAAAGATTGAAATGCGATGAAAATGTAACACTAATCAATAAACAAATGACTACTTTTGGACTAAGAATTCCATGTTTTTATAATAAAATTAATTTGAAATTAGAATTCTTAGCCATACAAAAATTATTTTGATTTGAAATAGCCAGTACTGCAGAACGGCAATTTCATAGGTAAAGACCCATTATATTGTTTAGGTTTAGGTATATAATCTGTCACGTTCTTTTTATGTGAAACATCTATATGCGCGGGTATACTTTATTGTTTGCTTGGCGAGACGTGGCGACGCAGAACACGTACTTTGCACTATTAAAGAAATACTCAAAAACATTCTGCACCTGCCATGAATTCTAATTCTCTTTCATACACGCTATGCAAAATTGCCACACAAAATTTCCTTTATTAATTCGAGTTGATGTGAAACAACTAAAGGCGGAGGGTAAACCTGATTGTTGGCGTAGCGACGCAAAACACGAACATTGCACTACTATATAAGTACTTGGTAGGTCACTCGTTCTACTAGTGTTAAGTGGCACGCGCTGACGACCTAACGCCCTTTAATAAATGTCGCCAAAATATAGAGACAATTAATACAAGATTATGCATAAACTATATAAAATCAACTACATAACAGATTAAGATCCCGCCAAAAATTCTCGAAATGATTCTAGTACATATTTCTTTCATTTTGTACTAATGACAAATAGAATGCACAAATACGTAGAAACAATGTTCGTGTAATTCTTACCGAGTGTTCAGATCCGGGAGAGAAATGTGTAGAATATTCTTTTAACTCATCATCATACGGCATATTTTCACATAAAGGATCGATTTGTTCAAATTCTTCCTCATACTCAGACTTGATATTCGATTTCACACTGTAATTATTACATACATATATTCCTGTGTGATTGCTTTACCAAACTATATCTGGTATATGTATATGGAGAGAAAAAAAAACCCATTATTATTATTAATGTTTGATCGTTCAAAACTAAAGCAATTGGAAAAAATATAAAATCAAACGCTTAAATTTTAGATACAAAAATACAATACGGAATGCCTAAAGAGATATGAATTGTGTAATGCATCGTACATAGTCCGCAGCCGACATGTTAATGCATCCAGTCCATAATAAACTGGAACAAGTCAATAGTATTAAGCACAAGTCATTATTAGATACGGTTTCCTTGTCATCTTTGATGTGAAATATCTATTGGCGGAGGGTAAACATGATTGTTGGCGTGGCGACGCAAAGACAAACTTTGCCCTAATGACGAAATTCTCAAAAAAACATTTGTAACCCTATTTGAATAAACATAAGATTCAAACTGTTTTTTAGGCTTGTTCTACTAGTGTTACGCGGCATGCGCCCACAATATAGCGCCCTTTGATAAATGCCGCCTGCATCTTGTTGAATTTTTGTATTTAAGAAACATGAATATTTATGTAATAAATAAACAGTCATTATTTATGGAACTAATTTGTAATTTTTTAGCTTTATCTTTTCATTAAGCCTTAACTGAATCCTGTCGTAATCTGTTCTTTTATGCATATAACTTATACAAATAAATTTTGATGTTTCACATCTGCTAGGAGTCCCGTGACGGCTCAATTTTTTTGCTACTCCTTTTATAGGCTTGCTTTGAATTTTAGGATAGGGCGTAACATTTATGCTAGTAGTAACACTATTTGACTGTAGAATAGAACTTTCCGCCGACGTATATCTGCAATTTAGTATCATAATTTATTTTAACATATATTTATAATATTTAATTAACCTTGTCGCTTCCTCGTTGTCTAGGTCACGGGATGACATAGGGTCCAACTCTCTCATGAGATGCCTTCGTATCCTCATTAGGATTGTCTGGATTTCGTCCTGATAAGAATTTATTAAAGTTTAAACCGAATTCCGGGATCCGATAACAGGGTAACTATAATTGATAAATTCATTTCCAATTTATACACATGTATAAAAAAAATGAAGTAATTCGCGGCTGAAAATGTTCATTATACGTGGCTCCAAAATTAATAGTGTATTACAAAATTAATTATCATAACCGATAACAATGAAAATAAGTGTTTACAAAAAATATTGTGCGTAGGCATAGTGTTCCTCGAGCAAGACCCATCGCAACACAACCTAGGAGTAATAAAAATACCTCGTCTCTCGGGCCTTTGATTTAAGCCGCGATGGTACATGCATGGTGAGCCTCTATGATCCACTCTATCACATATAAATCTAAGCTCGGTTCTTTAAAACACATTTTTAAATTAAAATAAACTGTTAGATTTGCCTTACAAAATAAACATTTTTTCACAAAAAAAAAAAAAAGATCTCTTCTACTGTCACTTGGATTCGAACAGGGGTTACACGGATTTTCGAAGTAACCGATTTCCATCTGAGCTATTTTTGTTTTGAGAGCGCCGGCGAAATTTACCTTCATATTCTAGCTATATTTTTTCATTGCCTGAAAACTCAGTTAAAAAAGTTTTCTATGAATAAAATCTTAAAAAGCTAGATCGATGTATCGTCCTCGAAACTACCTACATACTAAGTTTCACGGAAATAGACGACACCGTTTCCGAGATCCTGAATATATACAAATATAGAATTATACAAGAATTGCTCGTTTAAAGGTATTAGATAGATTAGATAAGCTTAATTACTTATACTTATTTTTATACTTATTAACTTATAGAAATTAAAAATATACAACTAAGCGTTATAAAAAAGGACTCACGTATGGTCTTGGTGAAGGTATACGCAGCATGTAGTGGTGGGAGTGTGCACCTTGTGACTCGCAAGCAACGCACAGATCCAAGTAACTACATTGCACGCACGTGTACCGAAACCTGACCACACAAGTATAACATACACTATAAACAGTAGTGTTGTAAATGGACGATACACAATACGCTATATCGAAACCCAATTGGTAGTTTGTCAAGCCTTTGATAAAAAAGTTTGACTGGTGGAATACTGCAAAAGCTTTTCAAACAGTGTGTAGTATAGTGTCCCCATTATAGTAAAGAAAATGCCAGATATAAACCGCGTCATCGTTTTTGGCCTCTCTGAATATAGTTTTAAGTTCAGTCTTGCGCATAGTACAGTCAAGAGGTTATACAAAACGAATTCAAACTATTATTGTAGGAATTTAACATTTACATTTATTTGAAGGTGGTAGAGCCACGCTGGAGCTATTATTGGTTTCAGCATGAATATGTCGGCTCGCCCGGGGTGGTACCACCTTCTCACAGAAAACCGACGTGAAGTAACAGTGCTTGCATTGTTGCCCACCTCCTCTCCCCTAACCATTTCCCCCTTTCTCTCATTCCTCCCAAACACAGGCTGGCAAAGTACTTGCGACTCCCCGGGTATTACTAGTGTCTATGGATGGCGGTGATCACTTAGCATCAGAAGACGCGACTGTTCGTTTGCCTCCTATGATAAAAAAAATAATGTGGTGTCGTGGGACACCAGATAGGAACGAAGTTCCTTCGGCTAATGTAGAATCGACACAATTTGCAAAAAAAAAAAATCGTGCTCAATTTTATGTAATCGTAATTCAAATTATCAATTAAAATAACAAAATATGTCTCTTTATTTTTGTTTGACAACATAAAATTACATAGAAATAGAAATAATTACAAAAAGGAGAAAGAGAAAGGTATTATACACTACTCGCTTGTGTATACGACTGTCGTGCCTGCGCACGTCTCATTTAACGGTTTTATTCCACGCACTTTTCGTTACGGTTTTACTATCACATTTTTTTCAGTTCGGTCGCGCAGCAAAATCTCTATTTCCTCCAAACATGCCGTAAGGAATTTCGTTCCAAAATAAATAAAAATCTTTAAGTCGTCGCGATATTATCTATACTAATATTATAAAGAGGTAAAGTTTGTGATGTGACGTTGTAGGGGGTAATCTCAGGAACTACTGGTCCGATTTGAATAATTCTTTCTGTGTTATATAGCTCATTCATCGAGAATGGTTATAGGCTATATATCATCACGCTAAGACCAAATTTCAAATTTGGGGTGTTTTCCTTTTGAGAACGCAAACGAAGTCGCGGGCAGAGGCTAGTAGTAGATATTTGCCTATTACGTTAAACAACAAGAATCATCATAAACATAAATGTGTAATGAGAGCCAAGTTCAATATTATGATATATGCCTTGGTTGTTGATTTCAACTACAAAAGAAGCGAGATCTAAATCGTCGCCAAATTCAATGATAAGTCCTGAAATTTATTTATAACTAGCTGTACAACTAGTGTTTTGGGGATAGTATTGCGGGCGAAGCCACAGTTAACAGCTAGTCTAAATTAGAATGGACTAACTTACTTGTTATGATGTCCACCGTTTGTTGGTTAAATTTCCGTCAAAACCGGTCCAGCCGTTGCGGAGAATTACCCCACGCACTTAGAACACGTCAAATTGTTATTTTAAAATTGAAAAATTATAACAATCCTCATATTATATATTTCGATCAGTAGAAAGTAACACTTACCCAACGATTTCTCCCTTGCAATTGTCACAGTGGAATCCCTCGTGCCGTCCTGTATCTTGAGTAAAATAATACATTTATTTAAATTAAAAAAAAAAAAAAACAAACTACCATGCTACAATATGCTTTATTTTCTTAATTAAATAAAATTACTTAAATCTATATTAATTCATTCACACATATATGGGTTCATTTTGCACTATTACGAAATACTCAAAAATATTTGCAGCCCTATCTACACAAACATAACATTCAAACTGCTTTGTCGGCCACTCGTTCTACTAGCGTGGCATTATGCGGCACGCGCCGGTGCGGCTCCTAGCACCCTTTGATAACTGCCGCACAACACACCGCACCTGCGCCTATTTTAATTTTTGTATTTTGTTTTTAATAAAAACGAATATTTATGTAATAAAATAAATAAACAGTCTTTATTTTATGGCTCGGTTTTGTAATGCTTTATCTTTTCATTATAACATAACTGATTTCTGTCGTAATCTGTACTTTTGTCTCTGTTCTGCATATAATTTATTAAAAAAAAATCGATGCTTCACATCTGCCAGGCGTCCCGTGACGGCTCATATTTTTTCGATCAAAGTGGCTGTGTATATAACATTGTATAAATTATTGTTGTTGATAAAAGAAAATTATATATTATTGTATTCTTTGAGATTCCCTGACATAACTGTGGTTCATGTTCTTACACAGCGTGTTCCAACGTCATTTCGATCAGTCCCTATATACAGCAACTATGTGTATCAACTTACCGTTAACATATCTGGCTGTTAATGTGTCTGTATCACCATCATTGGAATACATCGATAAGTTGTCAGGAACCTCATCATCATCATTGAAATGTTCTGGTTCATCTGAATTCGTAAAACATTTTCTACTTGAAATAACTCATGTCATATAGCCAAGAATATAGCTAACTAGCGGGCCAAGCGGGTGTTGTCCAGCCCTGATGATAAACCTTGACAAATGATTTACCAAAGCGTTCCTAATAAATCACATTACTGCTAGTGAAAACCGCATGAAAATCGATTTAGTAGTTTTAGAGTTTATAGGTATATAGATAGTAGTAGTATATAGATAGTTTACAGGTGGGCGAATGAAGATAAGCCTCCAGATGTCTCACTGTCCGAACGAAACGCAACAAGCACTGTTACTTTACGTCGGTGTTTCTGTGTGTCGGGTGGTAGTATCGGGTGCGAGCCGACCCATTCATGCTTAAACCAGTTATAGCTTCAGCGTGGCTCTACCATCTACCAAAATTATCATTCTTGTGACTGATTTGAATGTTTCGATGAACGAAAACGTTGTGATGTTACCACATCATGGTGGGGGTGGTACCTTTCCTAAGCTCATCTGGCTAGCTACCACCCTCAAGTTTGAAAATCTGTCATTACGCATCTATAGGTGTGTTCTGGCAGCTGTACTTGAGTGATAGTCCCTCTTTAGATTTGGCATACTTGCCGTCTTGGACCACAGAGTAATCTAACATCAGGTGATACTGTGGTCAAAAGTTAAAACTTAAAGATAAACGGTGTCATTACAAAAAAGTTAAATACGTATTGAATACTTTAAAAAGGTTGCGTTGTAAATGAACCGCGCTCGCTGAATGTTCTCCATCTTGCTTTTTTGTCTCGCATTGTTTAGGTCAGATTAGGCTTACGAAAAAAGGATAACGCGAACTTGCCTCGGGCGAGCGCGGTGCATTTAGTACGAAACCTTTTTAAAGCAAGTATTTAATACGTATTTAACTGTTTTGTAATAATACCGAAAATATTTACGAAAGTGTGAAACTGTGGGAACAAAAGATGGATTTCCTTCCAAAACCATGGGGTCTTTCAAATATAAGATGGAGATATTTTGTCGCTGTATTTTAGATATTTTGTATGGTCACCGTAGTTTTTAGATTGCACTGGACAATGCAACACGCATCAGGTAGAAGTTACAATATTAAAGGAATAAGAAATCGAAGAATTATTTTTTATTATTTTTTTTTTAGTTGCTCACCCTGCGATTTCTCCACTAGTTCATTATGAGCGTTCCACGAAAATGTATCGGGTACAATACTTTCTGAAATTAATAAAATTGACATAATACAGTGTCAAATCTGGTAACGCTATTCCCTAAAATTTAATTACTTGAGTTTGGTTAGTTTGTCTTATTATCCAAAAGATGCTGCCTTTACACGACATGTTTTTTCACGCGCGATCGGAGTGCGTAAGATTGAATACGAGAAAGCGTGTACGCGAATTCACAAAAAAAACGATTTTGCAACATTCTTCATTGGTGCTTCTCTCTTACTGGTCTTAGCGTCATGATATAGCCTTCCCCAATAAATGACCTATAAAACCCTGAAAGAATTTTTCAAATCGGACTAATAGTTCCTGTGTTTAACGTGTTCAACCAAATTAGTTAAAGATAGTAGTAATCTTCTCTAGTACTTAACTCGAGCCGTCATTAAAATTCTTATGATGGAGTGGACTGATTTTAACGGATTTGAAACTAAGTGTAATTTATTCTCGAGGAAATGCTTTATTGTTTTCTTGCTGAGGTTTTATTGTGAACCCAGTGCTTTAGCAGTGATGCGTGCTCATACAGACTGACAGACATTTCTAAAAATGATTGAAATGTATTCTATTACTTACTCCTAGACATTTGCAACATTTTTTTCCACGAAAACCGAAATACTACGAACATGTTAGATGTATATTCCTATTATATGCATCATCATCATTACCCTTATCCCACCTAAGTAGGGTTGGCACAACATGTTTTCTTTTTCCACTCTCTCCTATCAAATGTCATCTCAGTATTCACACCTTTTACGCACATATCATTTTTCACACAATCCATCTACACCTTTTTCGGTCTTCCTCTACTCGTATATCCATCCACCATCATACTCAACACTTTTTTAATTACATGGTTTTTATCTCTCCTCATGACATGCCCATACCACCTACCTACCTACCTTACCTATTACTTCTCAACTTCTCTGTCACTGGTGCTATTTTCAAACTTCCTCTGATATACTCATTCTTAATCTATATACTATATTGTTATTATATGCATAGAAGATATATAGATAAAAGTTACATGTGATAACCATTAACTCTATATATTGTAAAATTGGTGGTGTTTTATGTACGGTTATTGTATACAAGTGAAGTAGACGGAAAATAACAGCACAGAGCATGAATTTTGAAAAGCCACATAAACTCATTAGATCAGGGACACCATCTTGACAAAACATTGAAATTTTTACATGACACTAGTAATATTATTATTTACTCGACAGTGGCAGTAATAACGTGTTACCTACTGTACTACCTACCTAACGCACTTGTTACCTACTGTACTACCTACCTAATGTACTCCAATACCTAGAACCAAGTAACGCGCACTCGGATTACAGTGCAAGTTTCCATCATAAGTGCTGACCGTGTGGAATGTACTCTTCGTGGGACAATATAGCAGTGACAAAGAACAATCTCGCTCTATCGCTTGAGCTCAGAGGTTCACTCCCTAGTTTAAGTTAAATTTTGTATCAATTCATTATATTATAAGTTTTTATTAAAGACAAAAACTCGCCTTTGCTTTAAAAAACTCCCACTGACAACTACGTAATTAACGTAAATAAATTATATAAAAAAATATAAACAAATATTTAGTAATCACAAAGTAAAAGCGACTTACCTTCAACTTTACTTTCCACTGGTTTCGAATAAGTTTTAGTTGTAATACCTCCTGAAATATACTCTTATACTACACTACCCCTTCCCGCGTAGTAAGTTACTTTAGGCTAACACTAACACGCAGCGGAAGCTCTTGAAAGGAAGAGAGTCTCGATTTTGAAACATTATTCATTGGTGCTCCGCTCCTATTGGTCTTAGCCTGATGATATATATCCTATAACCTTTATCGATAAATGAGCTATATAACACTGAAAGACATTTTCAAATCAGACCAGTAGTTCTTGAGATTACCACCTACAACGTCATAAGCTATAGCTCTCTATAATATTAGCATAGATAAAGCTACGTATAGTGTGAAAATGCATAAAACATAAAAAAAACATGACAAACTGTTACCCTCTATCATATCACATCAGCCTGTAAAAGACCCACTATAAGTCATAGGCGTTTTTAGGAAAATACGAATATAATCAGTACGACAGAGCACAACGTACTAGTAATTTTAAACTCAGAGAAATTCAGTTACATACTCGTATCGTCCCCACATACGGTGACACTACAAGAACATTCCTCATCTTCAGGTTTCCTCACGATATTTTCCATCACCGTCAGTCGATATTTTTAGCAATTTTGTATTAGTAAATGAACGTGAATTCTGGAAAATTCGTTGTTACATACCGGTTCGAGTCTGTGGACGTGGTATTAATATTACTTCAGTCAAAGATCTTGATTACCACGGTTACCGCGGCCGGCTAGCCTTTCTTTTTACGCGAGTCTAACCTATCCGAACTGAGACAAAACTGGGGGCCTAACCAAGTTGCTTATCTACAATCACTAACACAAATAGACAAAAGGCTGACAAGCAACACAGGCTGGCAAGGTATTTTCGACACCCCTGTTGTTGCAAGTGTCTATGAACGGCGGTGATCACTTAACATCAGGTGACCCTCCTGTTCGTTTGCTTCCTATGATATAAAAAAAGATCAGGCAATCTGATTAGTATGATTATTGCAATTTATACAAACATAACTGAGCCTGACGCACACGAGTGACAATCACGAGTGTTGCCAATCTTTTACACAACCAACATTAAATTTATACTGTTGTTAACAGTTTAGGTCTTTGATTTGGGACTTTTGATTTTGTTTTTGTAAAAAAAGAAGTATATGAATTATATCTACAATTGCCCTCAACTGAAGTTAGCAAATATAAAAAGAAAAAGTTTTATTCATTAATTTTATTTTATTTTTGGCAACAAATAATCAACGGGCCGAACCAAATTGCTTATCGACAATTTTATAACGTGATAAAGCGTTCAGATATGTCATCTCCATACATTTTTCCGTTTTCTATTTGTGTTAATGATTGTAGATAAGCAACTTGGTTAGGCCCCCAGTTTTTTTTTTTAAATATAAAAATCATCAAGTAGGTAATATACAAGATGGTAAATAAGTAGGCAGGTGGTAGAGCCACGCTGAAGCTATTACTGGTGCCAGCGTGAATGGATCGGCTCGTTTAGGGCAGTACCACCCGACAAGCAGAAACACCGTCGTGAAGTAACAGTGCTTGCATTGTTGTTTCGTTCGGTCAGTGAGAGCGCTGGAGGACCTCCTCCCCTCCCCCTTGCCTCCACCCCCAAATACAGGCTGTCAACGCACTTGCGACACCACTCGTGTTGTGTCTATGGGCGACGACGAACACTTAACATCAGGTGACCCGTCTGCTCGTTTGCCTCGTATGACGTAAAAAAAAAGTATTAACTGCAACGCAGTGCCTACTTGCCTTTGTGTTCGAACCGAACCAAGACGGGAAAATAAAGAACGATAAATTGGTCATGTCACTTTGTTTTCGACTGCTTGCTCTTTAACCACGGGTCGGTTAGGTATTAGTTGCGAAAAAATATAGCGCGGCCGGTGAGCGCGATGCATTTAATACGAAAGTACTGTAATTTCTCCTAAAAGTTAATATTCTTTAAAAGCAATAAACTAAAATTTGGAGGCGACTATTATGACGATTCATACTAACAATTGAAATACTTACAATTCCCGCACTGGGGATCTACGCTTTACAAACTTTCACAAAACAGGGTACACTACTATTCTAGTATTCTTTTTTTCATTATCAAGGCAAGAAAACATCCGCATAGGCCGCTCTTACTAATATAGAGGTAATTAAAATGTATAATGCTTTTAAATGTTTTCTACTATAGTGAATGTCGTTATTAAAATTACATAATTAAAAAAAAAAACAAAATGCATCGTTATTTGAAACATTTGTTATAGAGTAACTACCCACACTCAAAACACTTTAACTTTCACTTACCTTGTGGTATATGCCCTGTATTGATCTGTGTTTGCTCCAATTTTTTTTTAGTTTTTGATGCAATACGTCCTAAAAAAACATTAAAAAAAATGTTTTATTGTTATAAAAACCTGTCACATTAACTTTTGTAAACAGACTTCAACTATGATAAAAAAAGAAAGTTACCTTGTGCCATTGTATTATTATGTGATTTCTTCGAAATTTTACCTTCTTCTGATACTATACTTCCTAAAAGACACAAAAAAATATTTTTTACACGGTGTATGAAATAATTACATACAAACGACAATGTAGGTGGTAGAGCTACTCTGAAGTTATTACTGGTTTCAGCATGAATGAGTCGGTTCGCCCCCGACCGGCACTCTCACTGACCGAACGAAACGCAACAATGCAAGCACTATTACTTCACGTCGTTGTTTCTGTGGGTCGGGTTGTAGTACCGGGGGCGAGCCGACACATTCATGCTGAAACCAATAATAGCTTCAGCGTGACTCTACCATCTAAAGAATACAACACAGTTAAATTTTCACAAACTATGATACTTGCCTTGTGGTTTATGCACCGGTTGACTTAGCTGTCGCCTTGACATTTTTTTTTTTGGTGGAAATATGTCTAAAAAAAAGAAAGCATATTTACATACTTCTGTTATTCATACGTCCAGTAAAGCCGGCAGCTCTAAGACTCATCCGAGGAGCGAGACTACAACGCAACCGGAACATTGACACTAGCGCCACCATATTACAGATACACAATTCTTTACATAAATAAAAAAAAATTATATATCATAGAAGGCAAACGACAGGTGGGTCACCTGATGTTAAGTGATCACCAACGTCCATAGACAATTGCAACACCAGGGGAGTCGCAGGTGCGTTGCCAGTCTGTGTTTGGGAAAAGGGGGGAGGGAAGGTGAGGAGTGGTTCTCACCGACCAACCGAAATGCAACAATGCTATAGCACTGTTACTTCACGTCGGTGTTTCTGTGGGTCAGATTTACACGCATTGCCATGTCGTACTTATTGTAAGGAGAAACTTTCCAATTTTTGATTTGTGATCTATTACGTATTATAGAGATAAAGTTTATGTATGTAATCTATACTATAATAAAACTGTAACAAGTCGAAATCTGTACATTAAATATTTTTTGAAAATTTTAATCTGGGTAGACTATGTTATCGATATAGAAGCCAAAAATAATCTTTTTACAATTTTTGTCTGTCTGTCTGTCTGTCTATCCCTATGCACACGCATCACTCTGAAAGTACTAAACCTATCTTGACGAAACTTGACATAGTGGTAACTAATATAACGAGATTACATCAAATATACTTTTTGTCTCATAAAACTCAAAGGGTTCTTCAGGATAAAGTATTAAAGTCTAGAATCTAAACCCGTATTACTCTGAAAGTACAGAACCAATCTTAACTAAAGTTAACACAGTAATAACTGATATCACAAGGCTACATCCAGGATACTTTTTGTCCCATAAAACGCAAGGGGTTCTCCAGGACAATGAAAAAGAAAAATTTGTAATTGACGTAACTAGACTTTTTTGCGACACCTTAGTACAAGAGCCGGCAACGTTGAAAGAACAAGAATTTTAGAATACCTGGTTCTTTAATATATCAATATATATATTTTTATGTCATAGGAGGCAAACAAACAGGTGGGTCACGTGATGTTAAGTGATCACCACCCTTTATAGACTCTAGCAACACCAGGTTTGTCGCAAGTGCGTTGCCAACCTTTATATGGGGGAGGGTAAGGGAAGGCAAAGGAGGAAAGGAGAAGAGAGGTGGGCCTCCGGCGCTCTCACTGACCAAACGAAACACTACAATGCAAGCACTGTTATTTCACGTCGGTTTTCTGTGAGAGAGTGGTATTAGCCCGAAAGGACACTTGGTAGCCGGTTAACGTTGTATGTTCAATGCTCATTTTGGTTTATGAATAAGTTTAGGAACATTTTTTTTCAGTAACTTTTAAACACAATTAAAAGCATGAATTTATTACAGTCAGACACAGTTCTTTATAAACAATCATTTATATACTCTCTGATATATTTTATAAATAAAAATAATAAATTTCAAACCAATTATTTTTTTCCATAGCAAAGAACAAATTTCATTTTATTATTATTTTAAACATTATTGATATTAAGATTTCACCATATACCTACAATGCAAGCACTGTTATTTCACGTCGGTTTTCTGTGAGAGAGTGGTATTAGCCCGAAAGGACACTTGGTAGCCGGTTAACGTTGTATGTTCAATGCTCATTTTGGTTTATGAATAAGTTTAGGAACATTTTTTTTCAGTAACTTTTAAACACAATTAAAAGCATGAATTTATTACAGTCAGACACAGTTCTTTATAAACAATCATTTATATACTCTCTGATATATTTTATAAATAAAAATAATAAATTTCAAACCAATTATTTTTTTCCATAGCAAAGAACAAATTTCATTTTATTATTATTTTAAACATTATTGATATTAAGATTTCACCATATACAATGAAACAACGATAAACGTAAACGTATGAATTGGGATTTACGCCACCTTAAATATATCCGTCGTCGACCATCAGGCTATACGAAACCGAAATACCTTGGGCCGGTGAGGTGAAATATCTCGGCGTCACTTTAGATAAACACTTAAATTTCGATTCACACACAGATAGACTGCCAAACAAAGCCGCTATGGTCTTGGGTCGTCTCTATCATTTGCTTTGTCATAAGAGTAAAATATCCCCCAGACATAAACTCACTTTATATAAAACTTGCATCCGTTCGATTATGACGTACAGTTTTTTGGTCTTTGCACGATAAAGATAGCGATAAATGTGGCAGCGTATGTTATCGACGCATTTTTTTTTTCGAAGTGTATACGCTATTGACCTGGCAAGGTCTTTACAGCTTCACCGGACTACAATTACTAAAAGGTACTATGTTGTGAGTGGTACAAAGATTATTTATAAAAATATTTCATAAATATATTTAGAATACGTTTTCGAAACAATTTATAACTCTTAAACAATAGTTTCAAGGAAGTGACAGTTCACGCTTCTGCACGATATTTGAAGTTTCGATACAGTGTTCATATATTTTTCTTGAATACAATGGAGTATAAAAAGGTTTTAATACAAGTTGAAGATATTTATGAGAAAGTAAGTGGTAGAGATGTATTTAGTTTTATGTAGGTTACTTTTTATCTTAATTGATCCTGGTAGATGATTTTTTTCTCGAAATGACTACGTTATTGACCGAGCAAGGTCTTAACAGCTTAACCGGACTACAAACAACGGAGTGGTAAATGATGCTACGAAAGGGTACTAGGCTTATTTAAAAAAAAAAAACACATGTAATCTGGTAATGTTTCAGTTAATCCGTGGATAGTTTGGATTCACAATTGGAAACGGTAGTTGTGGCTGCATTCGGGTATTAGTTTTATTCAATTTTTTCACGTTTAAAAATACAATTGAAACCAGTGATAACCAATTTGGTGCAGACGAAGTTGCACGGGTCAGCTAGTATTAAAATAAATACTTTTTAGTGAATACATATATATGTGATGCAACAAATATCAACATTTTTTTTTATTCTGTCGATATGTCTGTTTCTTTATTTGTTCCGGGTAATCTCAGAAAGGGCTGGACCTATTTAAACGGTTAGTTTTTTCTTAGAAATGACTAAGCTATTGACCTAGCAAGGTCTTAACAGCTTCACCGGACTACAAGTAATATTTGAACGGGAATTTTACGGTCAAATAACTAACTAATTAGCTGTTTTATTTAAGCTACCGAGTTCAGCAGACGTTGCCCGCTCTGATAATAAGGAAAACTATACCTAAACCTTGCCCAAAAATCATTTTATATATTGGTGAAAACGACATGAAGATACGTTCTGTAGTTATTGATCTTATCGCGAACAGACATATAGACAGACGTGGAAGAGGACTTTGTTTTACACTATGTAGTGATGAACTGTTATCCGTACATTCGTCTGTGTGAAATTGACCAAAAATATGTTGTTCACTGTAAACATGCGCGTGTGACGTGCGCTGTATTGGACTCCAAGAATAAATATAATTAAAAGTCATATATTTATATGTGATTTTAAATATGGCAAGGTATATTGATATCTTAATTACGTTCCATTACAGTCCATATCGACAATATGGACGTATAATATCTATATAATAAAAGATTTAACACATATTGTTTGATAATGTATAGCTTAATATTTTCATTACTTTCTTATATAGCGTAAGTGAGCACTGAGGGTGATATATAGTAGTTTAAAATTCCAGGTATGTGGCTGATGATAAATCCCATTCCATTCGATACACTATTAGTATTCACATATATAATGTACCTGTTACAGTATATGATGTGCGTGTCATACCTACAAATATTTTTGAAAGAGCATTATTGTAATTTACATATTTAATCACAATTTTATATTTATTTAATATATTTAAAAAAACGAGTGCGAAGCCGCGGGCTACAGCTAGTTTACATTATAAGTCTCTTAACTCTTGTTATGGATAATAACCTAATTGTAGAATGCTTGTCGAAATGTATTGATACTAACAAAATTAAAATTTAGTATAATTCTTTTGTGTAAAAAAAAAGAAAAGAAATGCAAAAAGAGCGGTAGCTTTCGGTAGAGCCAAAGCACAAGATGATTTGTACCAATCACTGCAGAGCTTATAAACGCAAAAATATTTGTACAGTTTAAAAAAAACAAGAGAGAAGTGTACAAGAGATATTACAAATGTTTAATAAGATGATAGAGAAAAAATTTTGAAGTGATGAAGATATAAAGAGTCGTTTGGAAGAGATATTTTGAAACACTGATGAATGAAGAAAATGACAGGACTGGAGAGTTAGAGACTGTACCGTTAAATTTAGGTGTTGTACAAGAAATAAGTGAGAATGAAGTAAGAAAAGCTGTGAATGGTATGAAAAACGGAAAAGCTGTAGGACCAGATGGCATACCTATTGAAGTATGGAAGTTTCTAAAAGTAGATGGATGGTTGTGGTTGACTTTATTTTTTAATAAGATGTTACAAGAAGAAGCGATCTCAAATCAATGGTGCAATAGCATAATAGTACTCATATTTAAGAATAAGGGTGATGTGCAGGACTAAAACAATTATCGAGGAATAAAGCTCATGTCACATAGTATGAAGGTTTGGGAAAGAGTGATAGCGAGATGAATAAGAGATGAGACTGAAGTGACGCAAAATCAACTTGGGTTTATGCCTGAAGGAGCGAAAACAGATGCCATTTTCGCACTTCGGCAACTGTGCGAAAAATACAGACGTGTACATAAGAACTTGCATATGGTGTTTGTTGATCTGGAGAAGGCATATGATTGAGTACCCCAAGATGTTTTGTGGTGGGCCTTGAAAAATAAAAGAGTGCCTGGGAAGTAACTACAACTTATTCGTGGTATGTACTGTCAATCCAAAACACATGTTAGGTCGGAAGCTGGAGTTACTGATGATTTCAATGTGACTGTAGGTTTACACCAGGGTTCAGCTCTAAGCCCTTATCTATTTCTTCTTGTTATGGATGCATTAACATCAGACATACACGAGGATACACCTTGGTGTATGCTATTTGCTGATGATATTGTTCATATCGGAGAGGATACTGCAGAGGTTCAGAGCAGGCTAGAAATCTGGTGAGAAGAACTGGAGAATGTTAGTTTGAGAATTAGTAAAACAAAAACTGAACACCTGTTTTGCGACTTCGGTGGTACATCTAGTTTTTCTCTTATAGCCTTAAATGGTGTATCCTTACCAGCCTACCGCAATTTTCGGTATCTCGGTTCATTGATACAAAACGTCGGTGGCAATGATAAGGATGTGAGGAATACGATAAATGCAGGATGGATGAAATAGCGAAATGCGTCTGGGATGGTTTGCGACACACGACTGCCTTTGAAACTCAAGGATAAAGTTTATAAAACTATGATAAAACCGGTCATGTTGTATGCATCTGAGTGCTGGGTTACGAACGAGATGGATGAGAGAAAATTACATGTGGCAGAGATGCGAATGTTAAGATGGATGTGTGGTGTGACTAGAATGGATAAGATTAAGAATGAGTATATAAGAGGAAGTTTGAAAGTAGCACCAGTGACAAAGAAGTTGAGAAGTAATAGGTTAGCATGGTATGGGCATGTCATGAGGATAGATGAAAACCGTTTGACTAGAAAGGTGTTGAGTATGATTGTGGATGCATATATGAGTAGAGGAAGACAAAAAAGGTGTGGATGGATTGTGTGAAAAATGATATGTGCGTAAAATGTGTGAATACTGAGATGACATTTGACAGAAGAGAGTGGAAAAAGAAAACATGTTGTGCCAACCCTACTTAGGTGGGATAAGGGTAATAATGATGATGATACTTTTGTGTATGTCTGTAATCTAATAGTATGTTGTATGTCTGTAATGTAATGTCTAGTTTGCATGTGCTTTGTTTGTTGTGTCTGACTGTAAATAGCCCAGGCTGGATATAAAGAAATTTGTTTAATTGTCTGCAATCTCTGTTGTTCATGGCTCTATTCACTTGATATTGGCAAAATTGTGTGCTATTTTAAAAAGAAGGACCTCTTTTTTTTAATAACAATTCACTTACTCCATTTATTATTTTCATTACAACTCTGCACCAGTTACAAATATAGTATCAATATACAAGTTAAATCTAATACAAGGTATTATTAAAAATATATATTATATGTGTTTACATAGTTATTACATTGGAATAAGTGAACATTTAGTTGAAGTTTTGTAAATTGGTAATTTAAACAATAATATTATTAGTAGCATTATGTTAATCATGAATTCATTTTTTCCTTACTATAAAAATTGTACCCACATATCACATATGGATTTTAAAACCAACAAGATTGCATTAATTTGTATATTCTAATGAGTTTCTTGTTTTCCTAACAAATAGTGTTATAATGAATTTCAGTGTACTTGAACGGTTTTTCATATTTTTGCCCTCTTTAGAAAGAAAATTCCACAATTTTGCAAGTGTTATGTAGACTTTTATTAAATCCAAGGACAATAAATCAGCAAAAGATTTGAAGTTGATTTCAACACCCACCATATGACTCAAATAGAACAGTAAGTTAGTATATAATACAAGTATATATTATGTACATATGAGTACACACATGAGTATAAAGTAACAATTAGAGCAGTGTTTCCCAATGTGGGGCCCACGCCCCACAGGGGGGCAATTTGATATTTAAGAGGGGCAATTTAAATAATAGACAACAGGACTTTAACCCTTTCGCCTTTGGGTTATTTAAGTGCAATGCTAGATATCGGTGACAAAATTAACAAAAAAGGCAGATTCTTAAAAAAAATGCTGTAAATAATTATTAGCTATAATTACGTTTGACATTATCAAAATATCAACTGAGTAATTAGAGTCGTCAAGCCAAGTAAGGTTTTCATTATATGTTTTGGTATTTTACTTACAATGTTTTGATAACAATTTCATAGTGATTTCTTCCTAAAACTTATCATTTATATGTTAAGGGAAAAATACAATTTTGAAAGGTTAAAAATTATGTACGGGGGACTTAAAAATTTTAGAAATGTTAAGGTGGGGCATGGCTTAAAAAGTTTGGGAAACACTGGATTAGGGTCTAATTTTATTCACATTAACATACTTACACAAAAGGGAAATAAAAGGGCTGAAAAAGAGCGAAAGGAGGAATTGCATTCTGGTGAAAAGGGATATATGGTGGGGGAGAATATCATATAGTGAAAAGAGCCAATTTGGAATGTTAAAGAAAATATGCTCCAGATCTTCATCTAAACCACGTTCACAAAGTGAGTTGATTATTTTAAATGGGACCTTAGCATAATTGGCCAAAATATGTTAAATGCTAGCCAATCAATAGGTATAAATTTCCCCACAAAGATAAAAGCATAAACTCGAAAAGATGGGACAGGTTATAACATAATTCAGGAGGACTACTGACAAATAATGGAAATGTTACCTGGCAACAACAATGTAGGTATAGCACTTCGAGTCATTCTTCCACTGATATATTTATATTTGCATTCAAAATGGGATGCACACATTCTATAATTTTCATATATATTATCATTGTCACAAAATAGTAAGTCTCTGCCAACAAAATCAACCCATGCCTTGAACCTTTTAAAATCATTGTCTGGATTAGGTAACTTATGCAAAATCTGTTTTTCTGCACCTGAAAGTAACCAAATCTTTTAAGTTCAAGCTAACTGGGATTACAGAACCACTGAACACAGTCTGTGGCAGATTATTATTTTAGAAAACCCACATATGACAGATGGAATAACTATTAACAGCTTGACACTTGAAAGCAATATTATTATACACTAAAAAGCTGTAGGTACATAAGTGCTTCAATAGCAGCTTATCTTCTTTTGTTTTTTAAAATGGCACCATGTGTGCACAGAGTTTGCCAATGTCAAGTGAATAGATAAATAATGGCAATTAGGATAGACCAAAAGAATCAACTATTTTTTTTAATTTCATACTCTGAAAAATAGGTTGGTAAACACCTCATAAAAATAGAGATAGATCCATACATTAAGAAATTTATATCCAGACCAGGCTATCTACAAACGAATACCACAAAGAAAGCAGATTTATACAAGATATAAAACAAATTGTTAGATTACAGACATAGACGAGAACCATTACACTAAAATCTAAAGTTTAATTTTGATAAAATTCAGAAATTATTACAAGCATTCTACTATTAAGTGATTATCGGTACTATTACCTGATTATCCATAACAAGAGTTAAGAGACCCTAATGTTAGTTGGATGGGGAATAGAAGGAGGTAGAACATCATAGAGAGAAACTGTTTCTTAGGCAATTAAAAAATGTGGCTTGTGAAAACTTAGCTAGCTAGTTTATTTTTAATGGCTGCCCTGTCAATAGTCCCTTATCTAAGCAACATATAACTATTTCTTTTTCGTCACCGATACTGAGAATATGTCATCTTGTTTCCACATTTTATTATCATGCTATTTCTTTTATCAACATATCATGTATATTACATATTTACAGCTTAGTTATAGAATCATTTGCTTGGAAGGATTCACTGTCAAGCCAAATGTATCTGACTATTATCTTTTGTACTCTCTTTGTGCTATATGCATTGCCCATAAGCGTAGAGATAGGTACGTTCTATGAAACAGGAATAATTCGTGTAAGTTGAAATAATAGACCGATATTTTCTGATACTTTGTAGTTTTTATAATAACTATACTCACGATCTATATTACAGTTTCGGATGCAACATATTTTTGTAGACATTATAAGGGCAGCTACTAAGTTCCAACAGAATGCCAAAGAAACCGAGTAAACCGTAGATTTTCTATACGATGCTAGGCTAGAGTCAAGTAGTGCATAACAGTAGCTAGTCTTATCAAAGTGTTGCCTGAGTAGTTGAAGAATCGTCAAAATCCAAAATATAAGCCGTATCTTCGTTAAAAACACAAAAATAACAAGTAAAAGTCATCCATTCAAAAACGAAAACATTCATGAATGATGACATTTCAGTCTAAAGTTACCAGATCCATTTCTCAAAATACAACAAACTACTAGGGATGTTAAAAAATAATCGATTTTTAATTAAATCGATTATTATTTTATTATAATATATTTTTTATTATCGATGTTTATATTAATCGATTTTTTTTAAATCATTCATATAAATTACGTATTTAAATCGATTTTCATAAACATCTATGCGACGGAAGAAAAAAAACTCAAAATAATTTCATTATTAATTACAATTGAAGAGTGAGCATAGTGAGATAATATAGTTGTAAACAATTAAAATGTTTTCTAGCCGCAAAACACCTAAAAGCGGCTGGCGAAAGTATTTTATAACGAAAAATAATAATACCACAGTAATATGCATGTCCTGTTCGATAGAATGAAAAAAATTATAGTGAAATTATAAATTTAAAAAGAACATAGAATAAAAACATCCCATTGCCTTACAAGTAACATGAGTTACTATATCTTATAATGATTGTTGTGGTTCTTATGATAGCCAAATACCACTCTTTGTAAAATTAAAAATTTCAATAAAACTAACAAGGTCTATCATGCGAGTACAATGTACATCAACATGTTCACTAAAAATGTCTTATGGTAAACTCGACATCGATAAAACTATAAATTATTATTGAAATTATTCATTAACAAATTCTTCAATTTTAATTTTGTCAATCACACTATAATTAATATGAAAACTTAAAAGAGAACTTCATTGTTTTGAATTTTAAAGTCAGAATTAATAATGTTGTCATTTTGTTAGGATGCTTATCATTTCATTTTTATTACGATATAATGTTTAATAGTACTGAAAATGTCTATGGTATTTAGTTTCTATATTCTTTACCTTGAAAGTTTAAAGGAACATTCACTTTTATTTTTTTTTGAACTGGTTATTTTTGATACGTATCATTTTATTTGACTCTTAATCTGATAAATTGTTATTTTGAATCTTTAGGTTTATTATAGGAATATGGAAAGCATATCTATATTTAAATGTTATAAAAAAATATTTTTCGCAGAAATCGATTATTTATTTTCAATAAAATCTATTTTTGACAAATCAATCATTATTAAAAATGAAAAATCGCTTTCTAATTAATCGATTTTTTTCCATTAATCTCACATCCCTACAAACTACTAATAGGATGCTAAATACGGAAAGTGCAAGAAACTGCAAACAAATATTTAAAAAAAAATGAGAGAGAATTTTCAGTCTTGTAGGTACTTACATTGGTTGCACATACTAGTGAAACCTGTAATTAAATGTATACGAGATTTTGATAGTATATTTTGATAATATTTGTTCAGTTTACAAATAATTCCGATTAATTTAATATTTTACATGCAATATAATAAACAATGCCTGTTTTCAATGGGATCGTAAAAATTCGTTTAAATCGTACAAGTTTAAAAATTGTAGGTTTTTATTTTTTTTCGGGAAAGTCCAAAAACTGAGGTAGTCGCCAAGTAAAGTAGTCGCAAGAATAAATCGACAGACGCCTTTGTCGGCATAAATCTACACCGGTAAAAGTATCTATGTATATATCTGGATCACAGAATAATATTACTCCTAGCAGAGTACGGAGCGGAGTACCTGCTCTAGATACACTAGCTTAGAAACGTGTTACTATGACGAGTTTGTCGTGTTTTGTGTTGGAAATCCAGACGGGTAAAATTGACTTATCACACCGTAGGTGCAGAATCTACATGGGTTGATTGCTTGATTCTAAATCGCGATGTACCGAAGCGCTATTGGGCGGGCTTGTACATCAGTTAATACTATCGTCATTTGTATAGAAAGAACTGAAAACTATATTAACTTGTTAACAGCCATATATAAATTAGTTCTTAGTCATTCTGTCCATTTACAGATTTTAGTACATTATGATTTTGAGACGCACAATAGTGCTTCAATTGGCGACTGTAAAATTGCTGTAAATTATAAGGTAAAACGCGTCTAAGCTTTCTATTACTCATTTTGAAATACCTAATATGAGTGTTTCTATAAATAATAGTCATTCTTACTTTTTAATTTTATATCATGATAGTTAGTACAGATGAGTCTGTTGAATATTGATGCTGTTAAATTAGAATTAAAATAAGCTTCAAAATATTATTTTACTATTGGAATTAGAATTGGATGCTATTTTCTAGTAGAATTTATGGTAAAGTCGAAATAACAATCAAGTCATATTCAAAAGTCTGTCCTTTTATGTTTATATTTAATTGTAGAAATAACTTTTACCTACACACGCCGCCAAAAATTAAAGACGAGGAAAAGTATTGTTATTGAAAAAAATTGAGCCGTCACGTCTGGCAGATACGAAACATCGAAATGATTTTGTATAAGTTATATGTATAAAAGAACAGATTACGACAGGAATCAGCTATGGCATAATGAAAAGATGAAGCATTCCAAATTTGGTCCATAAGATAATGACTGTTTATTAATTTTATTACAAAAATATTTATTTTTATTAAATTAAAAATATTAAAATT
>JACEII010000117.1:101713-146479 GCA_014332785.1 Antheraea mylitta
CAGATCCAAGGTACTACACTGCACGCACGTGTACCGAAACCTGACCACACAAGTATAACACACACCTTTGGTACAACACTATAAACAGTAGTGTCGTAAATGGACGATACAAGATACGCTATACCGAAACCCAACTGGTGGTTTGTCGAGCAATTGTTAAAAAAGTTTAACTGGTGTTACCAAGTCGACATTTTTGTAGGTGGTAGAGCCACGCTGAAGCTATTATTGGTTTCAGCATGAATGGGTCGTCTTTATTGTGCATAAGTGAAGTGAATGGAAAATAATACGGAGTATGAAATTCTGAGATGTCACAAAAACTCCCTGGAAGGTTCTAACAAGAGATCCACCATCTTGTTAGAATATTGACATACACGACGCTTAATGTTGAAGTGATTGCACGACGCTTGTAATATTATTGACGACGCGACAATGGCAGTAATAATCTCAAAGATTGATTGGCAAAAATAAAGTTAAAAAAAACTGTGTGCCTACAGTAATAATAAAAACTTTTGATACAACATGCAATGGTGGCAAAAATCAATGGATCAAAAATGATGTATCGGAGTAAACAAAAATCAATTTAAAGCTTGAAGCTTATAGTTCAGAAATTTTATGATGAAAAATACAAAAGAGAAGGCGTGGGAGTCTATGGTCCCTGGTCGAAGCAAAGTTCTTTTCGCTTTTTGGTAAAAATATAGTGGAAGAATGCATATAATAAAATAATAGCAGACCATAAATATCGCAAAAAAAAAGTCAAAATATTTTCGGTTTTCCATTGTAGTCCATAGACTTGGAATTTTTTATTACTGTCAAATGAGTAACACGAAATATTTTTTTGTATTCTAAATCTTATGTACACGTATTTTCATGATATTCGTTTCTATGCTACAGAATCACAAATACCGCAACGTTAATTATTCGCGAATTATAGTAAAATGTATAGCTTTAAAGTAAGCTAAATCCATATAAGTCATTGTCTATGACTTATATACTTACTCTATGACTCATCTAACCGTTCATGAAGGTCTGTCAAATGGTGTTGGCAGTTTATCAATCTCAGCTATACCAACATATATTTCCATATTCTAGTAACATTACTCACGACTTCGACCACGTTAAATTGGTATTTTAAAATGGAAAATTATAACAATCCTCATATCATATATTACGATCAGTAGAAAGTAAAACTCACCCAACGATTTCTCCCTTGCAATTGTCACAGTGGAATCCTTCGTGCCGTCCTGTAGTTTGTGTAAAAGAATACATATGCTACTATATGCTTTAATTTTGTTTTAAATAAAATAACATAAATCTGAATTAATTCATTCTTTAAATAAATTAATGTAAATAAATTACTACTTTTTATTAGAAGCTGGACTTACATTAATTCATCTGACGAGACTAAATAATAATAAAAAAAACAACAACAGTCTTCTATTTCCATAATTTTGGTCACGTCAAAGTGGCTGTTTACTTTCTGGTGAAAATTAGAAAAACGCACATTTTGAGTTAATTCTTTTTTTGTGTATATTACTTTATTTTGATAAAAGATAACTATATATTAACTAGCTTTTGTCCGCGACTTCGTCTGCGTGGAATAGTTACTCTCGGCTAACGCACGCAGCGGAAGCTCTCAAGAGAAAAGAGAAACCCGATTTTGAAACGTTCTTCATTGGTGCTCCGCTCCTAGTGGTCTTAGCGTAGCCTATAACCTTCCTCGACAAATGAGCTAAATAACACTGATTTTTAAAATCGGACCAGTAGTTCCTGTAATTACCTCCTAAAACGTCACAATCTTTACGTCTTTGTTATATTATCATTATATTAAAATATTATTATATTATAAATGTATTTTGTGGGATTCCCTACCATGACAGCTACGGTTTTCTTTCCCCTTATCGAACTGAAAAAACTCCCAATTTTCCGATAATAAATATATGGAGGAGTTGTTGAGGCTTATATGCTTGGTACACATATACGTTTCAACAACTCATACATATATGAATAGTTAGCTAGGTTAGTTAAGATTGGTCGCGATTTTGCATGCAACAGGCGACAGCCAAGCCGGGGTGTGCCGTGCACCCTTGAGCTGGTTGCCAAAATAAAATAGGCTGAGTGCCTGAAGCACTCGCCTTAGTAGTCCGGTGAAGCTGTTAAGACCTTGTTAGCTCAACAGCGTAGGCAGTTCGAGGAAAAAAAAGGTTTTCTTTTACATATTCATGACTTTACATTGTGTCCCCTATATAACTTCTATTAATTCCTACGACATACAACTACGGGGACCAACTTACCGTTACCATATCTAGCTGCCACTGCGTCTGAATCACCATCTTCGCAATACATCGACAAGTTATCAGGAACATTATCATCATTGAGATGTTCTGGTTCATCTGAAATCGTAACACGTTTTCTTCTAGAAATATCTCACGTCGTAGACTCTGTTAACGCTGGTCGTAATTGCGATGCAAAAGGTTTAATAAGTCGTCGGGATGCTTTCCTGGTGATCGCTAAGAATGCACAACGGTCGGTAGGATAAGGGGAAAAACAGGACTCACCTTTGGGTTGTCGACACGGTCTTAGGAGGCCTCCTCTTCATTCACTAACACTTCGAATCGCACTTTGCACTATTACTCTCAAATTATATTTATTGACGTTTATAATGCAATTGATTAATAATATTAGATCACAGAGATGTGCGTCGTACGTAGTCTTTATGCGTTCGGACTGACTTAAGCACCGGTGAGGGGATCAGGGAAGGATATATGGCACTTGACGGATTTAAAAAAGGACGGATAATACCGTTGTACATTGCATTTCGCTTGATAATTTTAGCGTAAACGGACCCGATAAAATAGCGATTATGACTTTGAGACGATGATGCTGGCTAATGCTGGTCAACGGAAATAAGTATGAATGTTGTAGTGAAGAAAGAGGTCGTGATGTTATCACAACATAGTGATGAGACCTTCTCTCAGCTTGTCTGGCTAGCTACCGCCCTCAAGTTTGAAAACCTTGTCATCTAGCATCTATAGGTTATGTTTTGCCAGCTGTACTTGAGTGACAGGCCCTTTTTAGGTTTAGCATGCTTGCCGTCTTCGACCACAGAGTGATACTGTGGTCAAAAGTTAAAACTTAAAGATAAACGGTGTCATTACAAAAAAGTTAAATATGTATTGAATATTTGCTTTAAAAAGGTTACGTTTTAAATACACCGCGCTCGCTGAATGTTCGCCATCTTGCTCTTTTGCCTCGTTTTAATTAGGTTAGACTTGCGAAAAAAGGATAACGCGAACTTGACTCGGGCGAGCGCGGTGCATTTAGTATGAAACCATTCTAAAGCAAGTATTTAATACGTATTTAACTTTTTTTGTAATAACACCGTTAAAATATTAAAAATAATGAATTTACGAAAGTGTGAATCTGTGGCAATATAAATTCGATTTTTCCAAAATCCTCGAGTCTTTCAAATGTAAGATGAAGATATTCTAGAGTATAAGAGCGGCGATTATTGTCGCATTGTAGATATTTTGTGTGGTTTCGGCTATTTTTGGCTAAAATACAAAAAGAATGAGAAATCGAAGATTATTTGCTACTAACCTTGCGGTATCTCCACTGGTACACTTCGAGCATTCCATGAAAATGTGTCCGGTACAATACTTCCTGAAAGTAATAAAATAATCACAATGTGGTGTAAACTCTATTTAACGTCAACTCCCTCAAAACGTTTAAGTTACTACACTTTGGTGGCTATTATTTCATGGGTCATAGAATGATACACTTTATGTAGCATAGCACTCACTCAAAATAAGGACGACAATGCGTTTCATTCTAAACAGACTCTTGATTTTTTCCTGAATCCGTTTGAAATTAACATAGCTCAAGGTGAGTTTTCTATTTCCAATAAAATTCTGACCCAAAACAATCTGGAGATTTTTTTTATGTATCATAGGAGGCAAATGAACAGAACTTGATGTTGAGTGATTACCGCTGTCCATACACACTAGCATCACCAGGGAAGTAACAAGTGCGTTGCCAGCCAGTATTTAGGATAGGAGAAGAAAGGGTAATGAGTTGTGTGCCTACGGCGTTCTCACTAAACTAATTAATGAAAGAATTCGAATTAATATAAATGTAAGAAGATCAAGGTCCACAGTTAAAATATACGGCGACGTAAATTAACGAACCTATTTAAAACTTTAAAATTCGTGAAATTCAAACACCGATCAGTATTAAGTAAACAGCATCTCAAATAATTATTGAGAAGTGCCATCCTCAATTATTCACCAAATTTAAAAAAAAAATATGAAGAGAAGTATAATAAATGTGTTTAATTTTTAGTGTTTCAATTCATATACACATATTTTGTACTTTTATTCATGCTTTTGATAAATATAATTTCTGTTAAAAAAAGAAAATTAATACCTTTTTGCATACTTTTTAAATACGTATTCAATTGCGGCTCGCGAAAGATTTCAAATTCTGAACAATGGCTCGGACTATCAAGGAGCTTGGCCGCCCCTGTAATAGACAGTACTTTCTAAATTGTAAGAATTAATCTATACTAATATTATAACGACGTAAAATTTGATCGTTTGTGTCGTTGTAGGGGGTAATCTCAGGAACTACTGGTCCCATTTGAAAAATTCTTTCAATGTTATATAGCTCATTTATCGAGGACGATTACATATTAAATATCATCACGCTAAGACCAATAAGAACGGAGCACCTTTTTTTTCGACCTGACTAATTGACCTGACCGAACTACTAAGGCGAGCAGTTACGGCACTCAGCCGATTTTATTTGGGCAACTAGTTCAAGTGTGCACGGCACACCTCGGCTTGGGCTGTTGCCTGATACATGCAATTCGCGACCTATCTGAGCTAACCTAAGTTAAGCTACATATTCATACTTATATGAGTTATTGAACATGGCATGACATGACTGGGATGAGTTTCCGCTGCGTGTTAGCGTTAGCCCAAAGCAACTATTCCACGCGAACGAAGTCGCGGGCAGAAGCTAGTAGAAATATAGCTAGCTATGTTATTTGATTGGTAAAGTTGTTACTTTGCGGAAATCTAAAATTAGATACTAGAGTGGATGTTACTTCGCGCTTCCGTTAGTAATTCTAAATAATTATATGTTTTTTCGTATCTAGTACATGTTTTATTTTGCGGGGTGGTAGGGTTTTACAGCCTGACTGGGTTGTAACCACCATGTATATGGCGAAAAAGCCCGTAATAGTGATTCGCTTCTGCGGGTCGCGTTTCGGGATCAGCCTGTGCATATCCAGCTTTTTGCAGGCCGGCATGATAGTGGCGGCATGATATTTGGATTGGACTGCGCTTATACCATCAGTCATTTTGCCGTGCTACAATAAAAAAAAAATTGTGTTTTGAAAAAAACTTGTTGCTAATGACTGAATACTTGGATTCATAAATAGCAAAGTTAATATCTTAAAATCAAATGAATTTTGTTCCAACACTAAAATGGGATATTTATTTTAAAAGTTGTATTAATGAGATAAAACAATATATTAAATACTGAAAAGGATTGTATTTGTCCAGTAAATAATTATTACGTAATTTTTATTTTTGAAGTTATACTTCTTTTGGTGCGTTAAGGAAAAATGATGAGTAAATTTTTACGATGCGCGCGCACACCGTCACGAAAAACCGACACCCTAAAGTTAGCTAACGTCAACATTTTGTTTCTTTGCATATGTTGTTTGTATTTCTCTGTATTAAAAATGTCAATGTTTACATATATACTTATTTATATTGTTAGTGTTGTTTTTCCTGCAAACGTAGAATATGGTGAATGCAAAAATTTTGAAATTTTTTTTTTCTTGTTAAGCCAAGGTAGTATAACTTCTAGCGCGTGTACACACAAATTTTTTTTTCTTGTCTTTGCCCCCGGTGGAAAGGTTAACAGTGAGGTTAACTGTCTCCTACCTGATTTTTTCTTGCTCAATGCGGCTATGAAAGTTTCCACATCAAAAAACTACTTTGTTACTATACATACCAGTCTCATCAAATGATGTAGACACAACACATTATAATTGTGACAAGATATTAATTACCTTCCGTATCATCCAGAGATTGCTGCAAAGTTGCGTCATTTTCTGGACTAGTACATCCTAAAGGACATAAAATATTTTTATTAGACAGAGCATCTACACAACATATTATTGTCATGCTAATGTATAGTTTACTTACCTTGTTGTACATCTACTGCGTTGTTACTTTTCACTTGATCCGAGGTTGTGATTTCTGCTGGTGCAGTAGTTTCTGAATGAAACAAAAGATCAATTTTACTACAACGCACAAATTATTAAATAACTATTTATAACAAAAATCAATTTTAAGAATAGGATACTTGCCTTGTGATTCATCTACTGGTTTACTTCGCTCTTGCCCAGAAGAGACCTTCTTTCGTGGTAAAAATTTGTCTAAAAAAATAATGGATGTTTACATACTTCATACATTAAAATGACTGCCCCAATGGCCAAATGCCCCAACTTTTTTTCTTTCTCTCAATAGGGAAATTAAACATATCAGTCTGACATTGGATAATTGAACTATACATATAATAATCCATCTCTTCTTTAGTATTATGCAGTATATTTTGCTGGTGTAATATATAGTACTTAACTAATTGTAGTCAGTGGCTTCTTCACTGATTTAAAATTTTGCTAGGTCAATAGCAAGGTAGGTTTGAGAAAAAAAAACATTAATAAGAGTGCTTGAAATAGGACTACAATTCATTAATTTTTGAAGTTTTAATATTAAGGAAAAACAACAATTTTTTTCATTTTTTTATTGATAAAATAAGTAAATAAAATCAGTTGAGACACAGAGGTAGATGTAATTAACTGTTTTGTATATGAATATTGATATATAAATCATCATCATCATTACCCTTATGTCACCTAAGTAGGGTCAGCACAACATGTTTTCTTTTTTAGTTATATAGCTTTCATCTCTCCTCATGACATGCCCATACCATGCTAACCTATTACTCCTCAGCTCTTCTGCCACTGCTGCTATTTTGAAACTTCTTCTGATATACTCATTCTTAATCTTATCCATTCTAGTCACACCACACATCCACCTTAACATTCGCATCTCTGCCACATGTAATTTTCGCTCATCCGTCTCTGTCGTAACCCAACACTCGGATGCATACAGCATGACAGGTCTTAGCATAGTTTTATAAACTTTTCCCTTCAGTTTCAAAGGCATTCGTGGGTCACAAGCTACCCTAGACACATTTCGCCATTTCATCCATCTTGCATTTATCCTATCCCTCGTCCTTATCAATGCCACTGTCATCCTTATCAATAACCACTGTCTTGTGTATCAGTGACTAGGGGACGTCCACAAATTACGTGAGGTGTTTTTTTAAAATTTTCTGCCCCTCCCACCCTGGTGAGATGTCGTGAGATTTTATTCAACCCCCTCCCCCATCCCCCAATCTCACGTGAGATTTTTCAAAATGTGAGTTTCTTACGTAGACGCGTTGGATTGTTATTGTAAAAAGAAAAAAAGAAATTTGCTTCATGCTTTTATTTACGACTAGTTCAATCAGAAAAAAAATTGCGTGATATTTGCCGAGACCCCCCTCTCTCCAACGTAAGATTAGATGAGATTTGACTCGACCCCCTCCCCCCTTAAACAACTCAAGTAATTTATGGACGCCCCCTATTAATATATAAATAACATGATAATATGAATACAATATTTTTCTTTCAATAAAAATTTATTACTTTCATTATACCTCAGCACCATTTGCAAATAAGATATTTAATACAACATTAAATGTAATACAAGGCATTATGAAGTATATATACACATGTATATATAGTTAATACATTACAGTAATTGTGAAGATTTAGTTAAAGCTTTTATAAATTGATAATTGAAACAATAATAATGATAATGTCATTATCTAAATTAATAATCCAATTTTTCCTATTAGAATACAGTTATTACATCAAAAAATTGTACCAACATATGGATTTTAAAATAAAGCAACTAAATGTAATTAACCTCTATGTTATAACAAGTTCCTAGTATTTTAACAAACCATGTTACATAGAATTCACATTGTACTTTAATTTACAGTGTCGTAAAAAAAATCATATAAGTAATAAAAAATAGTAATTATGTTCAGAAATCCAATTTCAATAATTAATTGATCTGTTTTATTGATCAATGATTGATTTGATAAAAATATCAGTAGTGTCCATTAGGAATGAGCAATATTAGAAAAACATTGATGTCAACCTCGATTCAAAAGTATCGATGTATGATAAACAGCAATAGCAAAAGATAGCAAAACATCGTAGTCTGAAAACATCTATGTTTTTGCCAGCAATTAAAATTGTCTGTAAAAACAGAGGTCAGTGACGAAAAACAAAAGGTCATCAAAATAAAAAACTATTCATATGGCTTACAAATTTAATAACTTTCTAGTCTCTAGCTAGTACATGCAACATTCTCATAATCAAAACATCAATGTTTCTCCAACATCTATGAATACTGATCATGACTAGTGTTCATTATTTATTTTTTTGACTGCAGTAATTCCTTACCTGATATATGAAGGGTCGGTACAGAATTTCGAGTGAGCCCTTTAGACCATGTATAATACTTTGATTCAAAATGCTTATGACATACTCTTCTATACTTGTAAATAAATTTGTTTGTCAAACCCAATACATCTCCACCAATGTTATGTAGCCACCAATTGAATCTCTCTAAATCTTTTTCAGGATTAGGAAATTTATGTAAAATTGATTTATTCTCAGGACCTACAAATAATAGAACGGAATACAATAAAACATATTAAAGTAGTAGATTATGAATATACTATATAGAAACGGATATGATTTAAAAAGGATCCTTATATAAATATATTTAAGAATAGATATAATGACTGTTGCCGTTTTAGCCACTTTGTCGCTAGATCTAGTGGATTTTGGACATGTTTAACGACTATTTTTTTTCAATCTAGTGACTTAAAAAAAATTAGCAACTTCTAGAGATTAATGAAATATTAAAAGTATTTAAGGTATTTTGGTACTAATTTAATTGTCATTATTGGCAACAACATGAATTGCTGGTGTTTTTTTTTTTGGAATTTCCCTACCAGAATGATGTTTCGATGACGATTTCGAGGTTGATCAGAATGAAAACAGCAAGAAGAGTTGTAACGTGTCTAAAAGTTGTTATAACTAATCCGACTAAAGCCTTTTGTTCATTTTATCATAGAGAAATATTCGCAATATAGTATTTGCCATTTTTTTCCAAGGAATGTTATGAAATATTTAGCGACTTCTGATGAATTTTTTCAAAATCTAGCTACTTTTTAATTGACATCTGGAGATTTTTTATTTCTTAAACGGTAACACTGGATGTAATAGTACCCCAGTATAAAATAAAACATCACTATGATACAGATTCATTACAATAAATTAAATATAGCTTGAGCCTTTTAAAACAAAATAACTAATAGTACTTCTCTCTTAGAAAAAACATTAGTTTCACACGAATATAATCTATACTAATATTATAAAGGGGTAAGGTTTACGAGTTTGAGTTTGTGGAGTTACTGGTCTGATTTGATAAATTCTTTCAATGTTATATAGCTCATTTATAAAGGATGGTTATAGGCTATATATCATCATGCTAAAACCAACAGAAGCGGAGCACCAATGAGGAATGTTTAAAAAACGGTATTTTTTCCTCGTGAGAGCTTCCGCTGTGTGTTAGCGTTAGCCAAAAGTATCTATTCCATGAGAACGAAGTCTTGGGCAGAGGCTATTAAACTAAACAAGTGTCCAGGATCGCGCGCATGTGTCAGGAAACCACTACATTGATAAGATATTTATTAAATTCCATGTTGATGAAGTTATGGGTAACACCTATTACTGCAACAATATGTTGTAAAGAGACATGTATTATTAAAGAGTACTACGTCCGCGAATGAAATTATAGTTTACAAAATACTCCTATAATTTTTAAATTTTCAAATAGGGTTATTAGGTAATTTAACTAAAAGTAAATAGAAAAAATGTAAATACTTACGACTCATATTGCAGATAGGTACAGAACATCGTGAGACACGGTAAATATTAACATCAAATAATAGAATACTTTCTGTAAAGTGTACTATAAAAGGAGACGTGTTATTAAAAGTATAAATGTTATGTGAAAAATACTTACGAGTCAGATTGCAGTTAGGTACACAGCATCTTCGACTTGATGGCATGCTTTAAAATCGATAATATTCGAAAGGCAAATCAAAATCCAAATTCCAAGTCTTACAAGTTACAAGCATTTGAAATGTCAAAATTGTTTTCTGTTGTTGTCCAACATGTTTTTCAATCTTGCCAACTAAGACTGTATTATTGCCATTTTTGCTTATAATGTTAATTTTAATATACCACGAATATTTATATAATTTATCTTATGTTATTGCATAATTAAATTATAGTTATAAAAACTGCTTCTTATTCCATAATTACAATATTTAAGATTCAAAATTGTATAACAGTGCCATCTAGACTAAGGGGCAATACCCAAAAATACAAGAGACGTTTCCATACAGATTCAATTCTGAGAAGTGAAAACAGCCTGACGTCAATTGCTTTTTTTTGACAACCAAAGAGTACATTATTATTGCCATTGTCGAGTAAGTATGTAATTATATTACAAGTTTCTTTCGATCATTTCAATGAACTAACAAGACGGTGGCCGTCTTGTTAGAACTTTCCAAGGAGTTTTTGTGACGAGTCACAATCCCTGCTCCGTGGTTTTATTTCCGATATACATGTGCACAATAACCAAATTATATTACGAATAAAATATACAATCTACTACATGACATTCCAAGATCCTGCCATAAATTTCCTATTTGATTGTTTTCCTTTATTCAATTTTGACAAATCAGTCCTTTTTAAAGATATTTATTTTGTCTTTTCGCTAAGGTTACATACCACTTAAGATAAGCGTTTTTTAAGCTTAGTGTGAAATAATTATTTTATTGCTATAAATGTTGCTATACCGACCTAAAAATCATGAATTTAATTTTAGCAGGACGACACAAAATAATAAACGGCAAGATACGTAAAATGAAAAGGTTTTGTAATATATATATAAAAATCAATTGCTGTTCGTTAGTCTCGCTAAAACTCGAGAACGGTTGGGCCGATTAAGCTGGTTTTGGTGATGAAATGTTCGTCGTAGTCCAGGGAAGGTTTAAACGGAAAATATGGAAAACTTGGGAGGAAGATAGTAAAAACAACAATTTCATTTTCCCATACAAACTGTGCTAGCCACATTCCTGTCAAACTTTTGACAATGAACGTCACAATGTCCTTTCCGTACGGTAGACTCGGATCCAATTTAATTAAATATCATTCTGTCATTACTATACCGTTATTAAAAACTTCTAACATAAGTTTGTGTGTGAAAAATTTATTTACCGTTGGTTGGCCCCTTATAAATAAATTTAATAGCTGCGCTCCAGATAATGAGATGTGTTTCTGGCCTTCATCTCATTGATCTAGTACGGAGTATGCAGACGCATTGATGGATAACTTTTTGGATGTCATTGTGACAAATAAGAAGAAAATTAAAAACAAGAAAAAGAATAAATCAAAATTGACATTATTATTCTATTACATTCTATAATATACTTCGCTGCAACCACGCTTTTGTACCGCTTAATTTTAATGTATTATATGTGAACGCACTGAAGCCCCTTGTGCCGCCCGCTCTTGAAGATTTATATCATTCACATATTCCGCATACACCATATTGCGCCTTGGACGCCGCTGCTCCGTACGGGGTGCTGAGTTGCAGGTTAGTCCACGCTTTTTATTTGGGGTTCTTGTTATTTTATTTATTTATAGGCAAGGCCACCAACCGCTCTTCCGCTCTACTTTCTATTTATACCGCATTTCCTGGTGGGGCCTATTTACACGGTCCCATCAGCCCCTTCATTGGTCCTTCGAGCCGGATAATTTCCACGCATCACATCACCGCATTTTTTTTTGTTGCATATTTTCCGCATTCATTTTATTTATACCGCATTTCCTGGTGGGGCCTATTTACTCGATCCCACCAGCCCCTTTAACCGTTATTGTTAGAAAATGCCAAGGAAAAGATGAGATGAAATAGATCGTTGAAGTCAATGAAATGTGCTACGAGCAACCTCACGTGTAAATCGCACTGGTGAACACCGGCAGACAGATAATGATAACATTCATCTTGCTATGATAGAATTGCGTTCTAAAGTGAATAATAATTAAGTAGATAAGCTTAGAATGGAATGAGTTCGAGCACACAAAACACAAAAAAGCGAGCAAGATGAAATGAAATCAAGCGTTACCGCAGAAGAAGTGCCTCTGTGAAAATGGAACGAGTAGCATACCATTAGTATCCCGGTTTCGAGCATGGAAATTATACGTCAATTGTTCGCGCGTCGGAAAACAATCATTTTTATATATTTACACATCTCAAAAAAAAAGGAAAATATAGTTTATCAGAAAGCTTTAAATTGATTGATTGTATAACTCAGTTTATATATACTAATATATAAAGCTGAAGAGTGTGTTTGTTTGTTTGTATGGTTGGACGCAATAATCTCAAGAACTACCGGTCCGATTTGAAAATTTCTTTCAATGTTAGATAGATCATTTATCGAGGATGATCACGTTAAAATTAACAGGAGCGGAGCAACAATGAAGAATGTCTAAAAATCGGGCTATTCTGAGAGCTTCCGCTGCGTGTTCCCATCAGTATTATATACGTTGCCATGGTAATGTGATAATATTCTATCGCAAATATTTTCAGGGTTTATTTTGTGTTCCTATTCAAAAAGTTTAGTAGTAATAATATTCGTCCAATAAGACAGGCGAAGGAATTAATCCATACTGCCAATACTGAAGTTGTCAGTATAGGTGATTATTATGCATTCTTTAGCCAGTTTTCTTCTATGTCCAAGTTAATGTAAAGGTATAAGCTCCAAATCCTCTATATAATATTTCGTAAATTTTTATTTTCTTAATTTTCAAGACCACAGAATTCATGCTTTGTGGTATTATTTTTCATTCATTTCACTTATCTATATATTAATACGTGAAGCAAATTTTTTGTATCCCTTTTTAACCTACTTACCGTCAACGGGTGAACTTGAATTTTTTTTTTTATTGAAGCACGACAAAGTGACTGCACTATGCCTGATGGTAAGCATAGTACAATCCAAGAACAGTGGCGACCACCGAGAGACAAATTATCCATCGTCGGTCGCCGCTGTCATGCCGGCCATAATGACGAAAGTCACCCGATACTGGATATTCACAGGCTGATCCCGAAACGCGACGCGCAAAAGCGAGTCATTATGACGGGCTTTTTCGCCATGTACATGGTGGTTGCGACCCACCCGGGCTGTATAACCCTACCACCCCGCTATCGCCATTGCCTCGTTCGTTGATCAGCACGGTACACCACGTGCAGGTGAGGTTGGCTTGGATGTCTCAAGTCTTAAGATGTCACTCGACACCCCTTACACCCCAAAAAAAAATTTGGCATAGTTAAAGTTTATATGGCGGAGAAGTCCAGAAAGCTGTTTATTTTATATAAAATGCATTACAAGTACATTAAATTAATTAAAATATGCACTACTCACACTACTACTCGAATTTTACACAACATGTACACACATGTAAATAAGAAGACATTTGACAGCCGTCAATAATTATGATCTTCAAAAAAGGTTGTGAAGGAGGTTGCTATGCTCGACTATATGTATTTTTTAACTCTTACGTTCCAATTATTCATCCTACATTCAACAATGATCTTCTTCTATACTATAATAAAACTGTAACAAGTCGAAATCTGTACATTAAATATTTTTTGAAAATTTTAATCAGGGTAGACTATGTTATCGATATAGAGGCCAAAAATAATCTTTTTGCAATTTTTGTCTGTATGTCTGTCTTTCTGTCTGTCTGTCTGTCCCTATGAATACGTATCGCTCTGAAACTACTGAACCAATCTTGACGAAACTTGACATAGTGATAACTAATATTACGAGATTACAGCAAATATACGTAGACGTATTTTGTCCCATAAAACGCAAAGGGTTCTCCAGGATAAAGGATGAAAGCCTAGAATTTAAACCCGTATTACTCTGAAAGTACTTAACCAATTTTAACGAAATTTAACACAGTAATAACTGATATTACAAGGCTACATCCAGGATACTTTTTGTCCCATAAAACGCAAGGGGTTCTCCAGGATTACGAAAAACAACAATTTGTAATTAACGTAACTAGACTTTTTTGCGACACCTTAGTACAAGAGCCGGAAACGTTAAAAGAACAAGAATTTTAGAATACCTGGTTCTTTAATATATCAATATATATTACTTTGTATCATATGAGGCAAACAAACAGGTGGGTCACGTGATGTTAAGTGACCATCACCCTCTATAGACTCTAGCAACACCAGGGGTGTCGAAAGTGCGTTGCCAACCTGTATATGGGGGAGGGTAAGGGAAGGCAAAGGGGGAAAGGAGAAGAGAGGTGGGCCTCTGGCGCTCTCACTGAACAAACGAAACACTACAATGCAAGCACTATTATTTCACGTTGGTTTTTTGTGAGAGGGTGATATTAGCCCGAAAGGACACTTGGTAGCCGGTTAACGTTGTATTTTCAATGCGCATTTTGATTTATGAATAGGTTTAGGAACATTTTTTTTCAGTAACTTTTAAACGCAATTAAAAGCATGAATTTATTACAGTCAGACACATTTCTTTATAAACAATCATGTATATACCCTCTGATTTATTTTATAAATAAAAATAATAAATTTCAAACCAATTTTTTTTTTTCCATAGCAAAGAACAAATTTCATTTTATTATTATTTTAAACATTATTGATATTAAGATTTCACCATATACAATGAAACAACGATAAACGTAAACGTATGACTTGGGATTGACGCCATCTTAAATATATGCGTCGTCGACCATCAGGCTATACGAAACCGAAATACCTTGGGCCGGTGAGGTGAAATATCTCAGCGCCACTTTAGATAAACACTTAAATTTCAATTCACACACAGATAGAGTGCGAAACAAAGCCGCTATGGTCTTCGGGCGTCTCTATCATTTGCTTTGTCATAAGAGTAAAGTGTCCCCCAAAGATAAACTCGCTTTATATAAAACTTGCATCCGTCCGATTATGACGTACAGTTGTTCGGTCTTTGCACATGCGCAAAATCGTATTCAAAAGTTGCTGGTTCTCTAGAACCCAGCCCTACGTAAAATCACCGGTGCCTCATGATACGTTCGGAATAAGGATCTCCACAGGAACCTAGAGATGCTTTCTGTCTGGGAGTATATAAAATCACTCACACGTAATTATTTCGAAAAAGCCGCGAATTAACCCAGCCCTTTAGTGGTATTCGCCGCAAACTATGAACCCGTACCCAACGCTACGCAGTATAGAAGACGACCGCGACACATTTTTATCTTCCCTCCTGATTCAATCACGTTAGCGAAAGATCAGTACCAGCCTGTCTCTTCAAACAGAGCGTGTTCACGCCCACGCCCGCATAACAACAGATCACGCCGCCGTGGTCTGAGGGTAAATTTCACTCCCGCACACCAGATAAAGCCCCGCTCGGCAACGGCTCAAAGCTAGATCCGTTCCCTCGGCGGGGAGCCCTTGAGTACGCTGCTTACGCGATACACTGACACAAATCTTTACATCACTGCTACAACATCACACACATCACTTACACAAACGTGCACGCCTACACGCTTACACGCTGTTTATCTTTTGCAGAGAAATAAACGACAAAGAGTTCTACCCTTATTTTTCCCTATCCTATCCTATATAGTTTAGAGATTATTTTCCGACACAAAATACATATAGGACTTGTTGAGGCAGGCATGCTTGGTACACATGCATGTTTCAATAACTTAAATACGTATATCTAGATAGCTTAGCTTAGGTCAGCTCAGATAGGTCGCGATTTTTGCACAAAACAGGCGACAGCCCAAGCTGAGGTGTGCCGTGTACCCTTGAGTTGGTTGCCCAAACATCCCAAATCGGTTGATTGCCTTCAGCGCTCGCCTCAATAGTTCGGTGAAGCTGTAAAGATCTTTCCAGGTCAACAGCGTATACATTTCGAAAAAAAAAATGCGTCGATTACATACGCTGTCACAATTATCACTCTCTTTATCGTGCAGTCAATGCTGCAGTAAACTATACCTATAGCTATATTCTATACACATATTATTCTTATAGCAATAAATCGGTCTAAATATTGAGTTAATAACTGAATTAGTGTGAAAGATGAAATTTGTACTTATTTATATCTAAATATAGTTATGATAAAATTAAAATTACTTTTATTTTTACTTCCAAAAATAGTATCAAGCACATTATTGTCAATAATAATTCCATTTTAATAAAGTTTTAAAGTTAGTAAAAAAAAATCTAAAATTATTTAAAAATTAACATTTTTGTCTGTAAAGATACGATGTGCACAAATAAACGCAACGTTTACCGGCAGTCAGGTAGCTGGGATGTAGTTCGGATGAATGCAATATATAAAGCTGGCTTGATGGATTCTTTCCGGTATGACCTCTGCCTATATAGGCAATATCGCCAATATCAAGTGTGACAAATACACGTTATAAATTTAATGCCAAATATGCAGTGTTACAACGTAAAATAATCTACAATAGAAACATATCTACATAGATAAATTACCAAAAGGTGATAGGCACTATGTTGTGAGTCGTATAGAGATTATTTATAAGAATATATTGGAAATATATTTAAAATTTGTTTTCGCATTAGTTTCTAACTCTTAGACAATAGTTACAAGCAAGTGACACTTGACGCTTCGACGCGATGTTTGACGCTTCGACACGGTGTTCATATATTTTTCTTCAATGCAATGGAGTATAAAAAGGTTTTAATACAAGTTGAAGATAGTTATGATAAAGTGGTAGAGATATTTATTTAGTTTTATGTAGGTTAGTTTTTATCTTAATTGAACCTGGTAGATGATGCTACGAACGGGTTCTAGGCTTATATAAAAAAATCACATATGATCTGGGTATATGTTTGAGTGAGTCCGTGGATTGTTTAAATTCACATTTGGAAACGGTAGTAGTGGCTGCAATCGGGTATTCGTTTTATTAAAATTTCGCGTTTAAAAATACAATTGGTAACCAAGTGAAGATACAGTGATAACCACTTTGGTGCAGACGAAGTTGCACAGAACAGCTATACTATAATAAAACTGTAAAAAGGCTAAATTTGTACATTAAATATTTTTTTGAAAATTATAATCGGAGTAGACTATTTCATCGATAAAAGCCAAAAATAATCTTTACAATTTTTGTCTGTCTATCTGTCACTGTGAACACGTATCACTCCGAAAGTACTTAACCAATTTTGACGAAACTTGACGTAATGATAACTAATATTACAAGATTACATCTATGATACTTTTTGTCCCAAAAAACGCAAGGTTTTGGGTTTATTATAAGTTTTCGCGTTTTAAAATACAATTGTAACCGGTGATAACCGATTTGGTGCAGACGAAGTTGCACGGGTCAGCTATAATATAATATATAACTATTATTGTAATGTCTATTATTTTTTATAGTGAACTCACTTCAAATGATGAATTAATAAAAAGATGAGCCAAATAATAATTAGTATAATCAAGATAAGTATTTTGCTCATAAAAGTAATCCATGACTTAGACCTCCGCGGTTATAATGTTGCAATTCAACCTCGTGTATCAACAAAAAAGAATTTATTTTCAAAAGCTAATGGTAGTATTAAAAACGTCTTTGTCTTGGATTCACCATTTGATTGTATTGTGCATCCATTACTTTTCCAAACGATGATACTGGGGTATATCACTATTTCTCATAATGAACAGACTACATTTAATTCAATATCACCCAGAAATACTACCCCATGGTGTCGTGTAAAATTAATTGAAAATTGTGTCATGGGTTGCGATAAATTTCTTTATTTTCGTAAATTTATGTTTGGTTAAAATTTGAGCTTTACCACGTGGTTTTTTGTTTCCAATTTATAATTAATTTTCATTTACACATAGATTTCTAATGGCAAATAATTGAGTAATCATGATGAAAACCTTTGATTATAGATGTATACCCTTTGACAAAAGAACTCTAATAAAGTTCAAACTTTAAAAAATCAATTAACTATGGTCGAATGTCGACCACTGGGCGCCCACTAGTGCACAATAAACGTACCATATTATATAAAACGCCACCAATTTCACACAATTTAGAGTCAAGTAACACAAGATTATGAGTAAAATATAAATCCACTGCATCCATGCATGCAGACTTAAATCCCGCCAAAAACTCTTCAAAAAGTTTATTGTACGTTAGTTTTGTTCCCAATTTTTGATTAGTGATTGTAAAAATAAAGTATGTGTATGTAATATTAAAATAAATTCTTTTTGGTGAATTGTCTGTGGTGCTACAAATATCGTAATTTTTTTTTCTATTGATATGCCTGTTTGTTAATTTGTTCCGGGTAATCTCCGAAATGGCTGAACCTATTTGTACGGTTTTTTTTTTCTTAGAAATGACTACGCCATCGACCTATCAAGGTCTTAACAGTTTCACCGGACTACAAGTAATATTTGAACGTGAATTTACGGGCAAATATATATATTTTTTATTATAGCAGGCAAACGAACAGATGGGTCACCTGATGTTAGGTGATCACCACCGTCCATAGACACTTGCAACACTTGCGTTGCCAGCCTGTGTTTGGGAAGAGGGCGGGGGGGACAGGAAGGGAAGGGGAAGGGGAGGGTAGGTGGGTCTTCGGCTCTCTCACTGACCTAACAAAACGCAACAATGCAAGCACTGTTACTTCACGTCGGTTTTCTGTGAGAGGGTGGTGCTTCTCCGGACGAGCCGACCCATTCGTGCTGAAAACAATAATAGCTTCAGCTTGGTTCTACCACTACTAAAAATAACTAACTAATTAGCTGTTTGATTTTAAGCTAGCTGGTTCAGCAGATATTAGCCCGCCCTGATAATAAGACAAACTATACCTAAACCTTGCCCAAGAGTCATTTTATATACTGGTGAAAACGGCATGCAGATGCGTTCTGGAGTATTTGTTTTTATCGCGAACAGACCTATAGATAGACGTGGAACAGACTATGTTTTACACTATGTAGTGATGAACTGTTGCCCGTGCATTCGTCCGTGTGAAAGTGATCAAAAATATGTTGTTCACTGCCAACATGCGTGTGTGACGTGCTCTGTACTGGACTCCAAGAATAAATATAATTGAAAGTCACATGTTTATGTATGACTTAAATTACAGCAAGGTATAATAATAACTTAATTATAACAACAATATGGAAAAATTATATCTATACAAAAAGATTTAACACATATTGTTCGATCATATATAGCCTAATATTTTCATTACTTTCTTATATAGTCTAAGTGAGCACTGAGGGTGATATATAATAGTTTAAAGTTCGAGCTATGTGGCTGATGATAAATCCCATCCCATTCGATACACTACCATTAGTATTCACATATATAATGTGCATGTTACCTGTTACAGTAGATAATGTGCATGTCATACTTACAAAAATTTTTGAAAGAGTTTTATTATAATTTACACATTTAATCACAACATTAAATTTATTTAATATATTAAAAAAACGCGCGCGAAGCCGCGGGTAACAGCTAGTAATTGTATAATGTTACCTAAGCTTGCAGTTCTTATTTCTAACCTAATTCTTAGATATAGTTTAAACTGTATAAGTTGTTAGCTGTAAGAATAACTGTAAATAGTTTTTGAAGCGAAGGGAAATTGCGCCTCCGCTCCGCTCTGTGAACCCTGTTTTGAACGAGTCACCATAGGGATACATAGTTTACGTCGAGATAAGGAGCGCCCTTCGCTTCGCTGCTCACTAGTATAAATCTTTTATAATGAGAAACCCCTAATCGTTCTTCGAAATTCAACTTCGGATTCAGCAAATCATCGCCATAGTTGAGAGTCATTCGGAGGTGGCTTTCATATCCTATATAGCAGGATTTTCGACAAGATGACACCCAGCAGTTTTATTCCCGTCACTTGATCTCCCAAAATGGCTCTAAATCGAAATATTTAGACTTTTTAAAATTTTAAAACTTTAAATTAAATTAGAACATCTATCGAAATGGTGAAGTCAAACAAGCAATTGTTTTCACACAAAAGAGATAAACACTTATTGTTAATTAATGTACTGAATCATATAGTTATAGATACTATGTACAAAAAGTCTTCAAAGATATTACCCACTGTCATTTTTAGGTAACAATTCCAAAATAGAGATATTATTCGGCTAAATTTCGTATGTACCGTACTGAATAAATGCAATTTTTTGAATTTTTTGAGAACAAAAGCAAATTTCCCAGTATTCGTTGGAGTTGAAGAATCTCGTTACAAAAAATAAGTTTTAACCGATGTAGTTCATTTTCGTATACAAAAAAATTTTTCAACCAATTACAGTACGTCATTTCTTTCCAAACCAGTGAAAAGTTTTATCTTATATATATACTAGCTGTACCCGCGGCTCCGCACGCTTTTTTTTAAATTGTATTAAATAATTATAAACTTGTGGGACTATGTACAATTATAGAAATGCTCTTTAAAAACAACTCTAAGTACGATACGCACGCCACTTACAGTAGTATGTAATGTATAAAATAGATATATACCTAAATACTAACAATGTACCTAGTGAGGTTTACCATCAGCAACATATTTGGGATTTTAACCCACCATATAACTATCTTTGTGTTCACTTACACTGTGTAAGGAACTAATGAAACAATAACTTAAAATATTATCATAAAGTTTCCATTCAAATCACTTTGTCATTATAATTACGGTTTTGTGTCTATACAAAAAATAAACGCTTGTCTGTTATGCAAGAAATTGTATTATGGACCTCTTTACGTAATACGTTTATAGTCTAAAATTTTATTAGGAAGAGCTCTTCTATCTTCAAAGTTACTAATAGTTATAATATCGAATTATAAACCATTAGTTGATAATTATTTCTCTAATTAAAAGTAAAGAATGAGTTGAAATCTTGCTAAATTGCATACAGACAAAGTCGCGGGTAAAAGCTAGTCTAAGATAGAATAACCTCAGTTACTCTTTATAAGGTAAGGTGAAAGAGTTACAAAATTCATACAGTCGAGCATAACAACCTCCTTCGCAATATCTTTTGGCGTCTATTATGTCAATAATACTACTCGTTATGGACGGCTGTCAAAATTTCTATTTTATTTACATGTGTATATATGTTGTATAAAATTCGAGTAGTACTGTGAGTAGTGCATATTTTAATTAATTTAATGTACTTCTAATCCATTTTATATAAAATAAACAGCTTTCTGCACTTCTTCGTCATATAAACTTTAACAAGTTCACCCGTCGACGGGAAATAGGTTAAAAAGGGATACAATTTATTTGCTTCACGTATTAATATATAGATAATGCCCACTATAATTGATTTTTCTGTAGTTTAGCACTATAAATGTGTTTTGTTCGGATTAAGAATTGACCACATTAAAAAAAATATTGAAGCAATCTGCGGTTATTGTTTTACATTCAGCATAACGTAATCGATAGTTGCAAGAACTGGGACATGTAGGTACTTAGGTTGTCCTGCCGATCGATCCACATTTTGCGAAACGGGCAATGTATAATAGCTACTTAATAATCTTACAACTATTTCGTTTTTTTTTTCGATTAACTATTACACTCACGTTATCTTTTTAATGACATTTGATGTAATTTCTTTACGACATTTTGTGTTGTATAACAACCCAAGAAAACGGCTGACAATACCGATCAAAATTTTCAGCAATTTAACGACGAGAGTTTCTATGTTGTTAAAATAGGTGATACGAAGTACACCGGGTTATCTAGTAAGCATATAAAAGTGACATCTAAGTAACTAATTATGTTGAGATAAGTTTTGCATTTATCGGACAGATGACGTTTATTTCAACTATGTATTTTAATAAAATCGATTTTTTAATCATTTTGTTTTTAATAAGTTATAATTATAACAGATTTATCGTCTATATAATTACTAATTGTAACCGCAGCTCTGTATGTGTTTTTTAATATAAAAATGGCCGCAAAAATAATTATATAATTCAAAATACACTCATAGATACACATATATATTTCGATTATATTTATTCTTGGAGTCTAGTACAACGCATGACTTACGCACATGTTTACAGTGAACAACATATTTTTGCTACATTTCATGCGAGTCTATCAGATACAGATACTTTTTTTTTATTGTAGCACGGCAAAATGACTGCACTATGCCTGATGGTAAGCACAGTGCAATCCAAAAATAATAGTGACCACCGATTGACACACTATCCATCAACGGTTGCCACTATCATGCCAGCCTGCAAAAATTTCTAAAATAGAATAACCTAAATTAATCCTATAAAGTCATTGATCAGCCAGTGAATATCGGTCCAACCAGTTTGGAAATAGCACTGCGGGCGAAGCCACGGTTAACAGTTGGTTTAAATTAAAATAGCCTGAGTAACCCGCTGTAATTTTAATTATCTGCCAGTGAAATTCCCGTTAAAATCCGTTCAACCGTTTCGGAGATTACAATTCATCTGTCACTATTTTGGCTTAGATGTAGTTTTAGCATTTATCCCTAGCCATTATGGAATTTTGGGGAACGAAACTGTTGATATTTATGCCAAAAATGCAACTAGGTATGGTTGTGAAATTTATGTCAGTTTCTCAAGACCAGCGTTCACTTGCGAAACTCAGACTGACTCAAACTTGGCAAAATCGACGGGATAACGCTGATCTACATAAGGCAATTATAAGAGCATTTGTTCCGTATTTTTGTTACTTACGTTCATTGTACTTATAATAAAATATTAGATATTAGATAATAACATCTATAATAATCTATATGTTTGCACTAATCTTTTTCGATATTATTTTTATTGATTAAAAGGAATGTATCTTGTCCATAAGTTTTCTTGAACGTGATAGATTATTAAAAAAAGGAGTAATAAAAACAATAATAGTAACATAAATAAATACGTTCCTATGAGGTATATTTTGATTAAGCTGGAAATATTTATGTTAAAATGTACTGGCTTTTTAATTAAACAGATACTGTCTTAAATATGGTAAATAACTTGGAAAATAACGGATAAAATGTATAAACTGATTTGTATAAATGATCAGCAAGGCTTTTAACAAACTTATTGCAAAACTATATTCAAAAGCATTACTTTTTAATGTATCAGAGTGATGGCCAATAGCGTAGTCAGTTCGAGAAAAAAAGAGTAGCGAAGGTTCATTCGGTATTAAGCTGTCGGTCTAAATGGAGCTCTGATGGAAAGTGTGTTTATTCATTTGGTTTGCAACTATCCGTCGGAGCGTAGCTCTGGAGTAATTTATTTTTATTCTCAACAGTCTGTCAGAGCGGAGCTCTGGTATAAATGAGAAATAACAAAATAAGTAAAATGTTATAATTTTATTTATTGGTCGTGTTTATTAATTTGTCGATGATTTTCATTACTTGTGATATTGTCCTGTGAAAATATGTCAAGAAAAAATAAACCAGATTGAGTTTCTTGCCGGTTCTTCTCGATGACTGGGTTTTCCGAACCAGTGGTAACTAATGTGATCAGTGGTGACTAATTTCAATAAAATACATTAGAATCTGACTTCTATTTTTATTGTGAAAGTTAATCCATTTGTGATTAATAATCATATATGGTTAAAGTTAATATATGAATTAGATCTTATTTATTATTTTATGATGCTTTAAGAAAGTAATGTGATAATTTTGAAAAGGGTTCACTGAATAGTATTATTATGATGGTCTTTATATTTAGGTTTTTATATTTAACAGCAAAAGAATAAAATTAGCTAACAAACGCATCGAATGTTTTTTTTTTCGAACTGGGAATTCGCTATTGGCCTTACTAGACCTTCACAGCTTCATCGGACTACAAGTGGTGCCATCTAAAATAAATGAGCACTTTTGAATCTAGCAACGAGAAAAAATACCGCTCTGAGCGATCTGCGTTAACAAACAATTGTGAAACCGGGACAGATATCTAACAAACCGTTAAAATAAACCTAGTGTCAGTGCATACTAGTGTCCTGGTGTTTCACAATCAGCGATCTATGCCACGAACTAAGCCGGGATACTCCGAAACAGAGGATCTCCAAGTGCGGGTGAGAGGTGGATACATGTAATACTAGATTCATTTCCTAGACAACATTCAACATACAAATCCCACGGAGCCTTGGTTTTTTAAATTTTAAAATGCCCAAAAGTGGGTTGTCTCTACTGTTATTCGTCTGCAACTTGGTTGTGTATGTTCCCCGGGTTTTCTTGCGAAATTACATATCCTTGACTATTCTCTATGTGAGTGTGGGTTTGATGAGGGATCAGTGGATCACATATTTTTCAACTGTCACAAACTCTCCGGTTCCGTATATGACATCCTTCCTGCCAATATCCCCCGTCCCAATAATATTAATACACTACTTACCTACGTGTTCTCTACTTTTATTTATTTAGGTTACTTTTTTTTTTTTCTCGAACTGACTACGCTATTGACCTGGCAAGGTCTTTACAGCTTCACCGGACTACTAAGGCGAGCGCTTAAGGCACTCAGCCGATTTTATTTTTGGTAACTAGCTCAAGGGTGCACGGCACACCTCGGCTTGGCCGTTACCTCGAAAAACCCGATCTGACCTAGCTAAACTAAGCTAAACTATACATGTATCCGTTTTTGGATCATGCAATTAGAATTGCATGATACAAAAACACAACATGTAATTCGAAAGGAGGTAAACTAAATCTATTCGATTCAGTTCGATAAGGGAAAAAAAGTTAACAAAAACAACCCTTCCACAGATGTGTGAGGTGCGTGTCTGAATAACTGTGTATGTGTAAGATCGATGTGGGTGTGTACTGTATCGCGAGACAATATCTTTGCGGTTACCCGGGTAGCCACGGACAAAAATACTGCCAGGATTACGCGAACAAACAATGTGCGGGTAAGAAAACGAGAGCTCTCTGCCTGTGACGCACGAGACAGAGATTCACGATGTGGCCGGCCACAGAAAATTTAAAGAGAGATCGAATTTACAGTTTAAACGAACGACGCCGGCGTCGGGATCTAAAAATAGACAAGTGATATTATTATTTGACGATTTTAGGAGAAGAGAGACGTAAACATACGAGTTTACTCTTTCTTATATTGAGAAATATCATTATTGTTTCGCGACGGCGGCACGGGCCAACCGTTGGATCGTAGCCGCGATAACGGGGAATTTCGCGATCGCGCGAATGGGGCCCTGTTTGGGGTCGTTCGCGACCTCATCGTAGGCTGAGATCTCGGAGATCTCATGGAACACTAACAACTGGGCGGACCAGTCCATGCCGGAGAGAGAGACAGCGGGGTCAGCCTGTGAGGGCTTCGCCACCTGGAGTCTGCGATCGACTCGTGCTGCGATCTGCGGCGACCACGGGGCCTGAGGGGCCCGCGCGGGGAGAGGGGCTGCGTTAGCCGCAGGAGCGGACGCTGCCGGCGCGCGTGACGCGCGCGGCAGGCTCAGAAATGCCTGTCGAGAGGCGGGGGGCGGGGGCGGGTAGACGCCGCAGGCGCCCTGGAGTGCGAAACCTGCCTCGCGTATCGGGGCTGTCTTGAGCGCGGGGCGCGGGGACAACCGCGATAATTCGCGGTGTGTCCCACGCCGCGGCACAAGACGCAACTCGGAGGATCGAGCGAGTCTTTAGTACGCGAGCACTTCGAAGTGGAGTGCTCGCCTAGGCACTTAACGCGCCTGGGTTTCAGGTAGCAATTAAGTGCGGAGTGTCCGTACTCCTGGCATTTGTGACACTGTGAGGGTACGGACGTCTTACGCGGCGGCTCTACGGTGACGCCGGAGAGGCCGCAGAGGGTCGAGAGGTTAAAGATTTTCTTGCCCTCGACATTGCGCTCGAGAATAACGAGCACCATGTCGTAGGGCGTGCGATTACGCGCAGATCGCATACGGTGGACTTCTCGGAACGGGAACTTCTGTTCCCTGAGGTCTTCGTGGATATCATCCACGAGAATCTGGGCTGGGACTCTGCGTATTACTACGCGTAACATGCGCTCTTCTTCGAGCGCATACGTGAAGTACACGATTTTCTTAGCGCGTAGAAGGCGCGTAAGATCGCGATGGGCGTCGGAGGAGTTCACCTTTACCTGAATACCCCTTCGGGTACTCGTGGCAGAGGCTATCGGGATCTCGGCCTCCTTCAGGAGGTCGGAGATGTCGAGCCAGGACGCCTTGTCCTGGATCGTGACGGGTGGAGGGGGACGGGGCTTCTTGCTCGAAGCTGTGGGACTCGTAGCTTTCGAGGGAGCCGGAACGGAGGGACATATTTAGGTTACCAACCGAGTCAATATCAATACATCGTTATTAAGATAAAGTGTACAGTTCAACGTTATAGCAAGATATGACCCTACGTACAGGCAACAACATCAGCATATCAAATATTATTAATCTATATTGTAAATTAATTAATTAAGAAGTTAACAAAACAGGATGAAGTAAAATAGTTGTTAATAAACCCATAAAGCATTGAGAAAATTTTATTATATAATATTACATCGTTAAAAATTATTAAAAAAAAAAGTATTGAAAATCGTAATCCATTTTACTTTTTAATCACTAAGAGAGTCTAAGATTTCTTGATAGTGGTAATAGTATCGAAGAAAATATTAGCATTATTTGTAGTATGCTTAGATGCAAAGTTATAGTCTCATTACCATACCTTTGAACGAGCAATACTTGTATATTTTTATATATTCAATATCTCGGAAATGGCGTCATCTATTTATGTGCAACATAGTATGTAAGTAATTTCGAGGACGATAAGTCGAATTAGCTAGATTTTATTTAAACTTTTAAACTGAGTATTCAGGTAGTGAAAAAATTTAGCTAGAATATTAAGGTAAATTCGCCGCCACTGTCAAAACAAAAATAGTTCAGATGGAGATCTGCTGCTTCGATAATCTGTGTAACCCCATTTCGAATCCAAGTGACAGTATACGAGATATCTTTTTAAAAGATTTTTTTTTACGAAAATGATAATTTTGTGAGGCAAACCTAATAATTTTCAAATGTTTTTTAAAGACCGAACTAGGCTCAGTTGCCCAGGAACTTATTATAGTAAACTAGCTGAACCGTGCAACTCCGTCTGCACTAAATCGGTTATCATCGGTCAGCCTGCGTTTGTTGCAATGTAAGCGGAAAAAATGTAATCATTTACGACATCACATTAGAAACCTCAAAACTAACAGTATTTCTCCACTATCTAGTGGATGTTATTATACGTATAAACCTTCCTCTTTAATCACTCTATCTATTAAAACCCGCATTTAAATATTTAAGCATACATAGGAATATAGGGACAGAGAAAGCGACTTTGTTTTATACTACGTAGTGATGTCTCAACCAGATCTGCACCATTTGAGTTTTATCTCAAAATACAAGCAAATTTTACGCTTTTAAATTTTTAATTTTAAAAATTACAAATTTCTGTTTATAAAGAGAGTGTAAAAGAAATATCATGAATTAAAAAAAATACAGTCTTTTTATATCTTCATACTTATTGTATTTCTGTTATTTTTAGATGCTTTTTATATCCTTTCTTGTACCTAGTTTTAACATACAATATACCAAAGTATCAGTATTTTTATTGCATACGTGTCAATAACATTCGTCACGTAAATTCATGACGTGAAGTAACATTGCTTGTTGCATTTGCGTGTGTATTGTTCGGTCAGTGACAACGCCGGAGGCCAATTTCCCCTCTCCTCCCTCCTTCCACATTCCTCTTCCCCTTACTCCCCCAAAACACAGACTGCCAAGGCACTTGCGACTAGGGATGATCGATATCCATCGATGTTGAAGAAACATGTTTTGATGTTGATAATATCGACACATCATTGTTTTGATTTTGATAACATCAACGTTATGAGAACGTTGCATGTACTAACTAAAGACTAGAAAATTATCAAATTTGTAAGCCGTACGAATAGTTTTTAAGTTGTTGAATAGTCGCTGACCTCTTTTATTCTAGACAATTTTAATTGCTGGCAAAACATCGATGTTTTCAGACATTGATGTTTATCGTACATCGATACTATTGAATTGATGTTGACATCGATGTTTTTCTAATGTCGCTCATCTCTACTTGCGACTCCCCTGGTGTCGCTAGTGACTATCGACGGAGGTGATTGCTTAACATCAGGTAATCCGCCTGGTCATTTGCCTCCTATTATATAAAAAGAACGATATATCCGCATCCGTAAAACATTGATAACGATATGACCATCCATAAGTCTTCATTTATGGCAAATAAAACAAATATGTCAGTTCGCATGTATTTTTTAATGAAATTCGATTTATATTACAATTTCATATTTTTCTCATCATTATAATTCAGACAGCATCTCAACTAGAATTCCGCATTTACACCGATCATATAGTTAACAATTTATTCATACAATATTATATTTATTTATTATCATTATTAGTTTAGAATCGACCGCACTGAAAACAATTCGATTCAGATGGAGATTAATTGGATCTTACAAATCTATACTAATATTATAAAAAGGTAAAGTTTGTGACTTTGTGACGTTGTAGGGGGTAATCTCAGGAACTACTGGTCCGATTTGAATAATTATTTCAATGTTATATAGCTTATTTATCTAAAATGGTTATAGGGTATATATCTTTACGCTAAGACCAATAGGAGCAGAGCACCAATGAAGAATGTTTAAAAATCTATTTTTTTTCCCTCTTGAGAGCTTCCGCTGCGTGTCAACGTTAACCCAAAGTATTTATTCCACGCGAACGAAGTGGCGGGTAGACACTAGTTAATTATATGTAAAAAAATAGTGCGTGGAGTCCCTCCGCGTGTAAAAAGTGAAACTTCGTAATGTGGAAATGAAAATACGAAGGGATAGAAATCGATTTTTAATGAAATCATACAGTTTCTAGCGTTGAACGTTTAACGCAACAGCACTTTCATACCTCCTCCATGGTAGCGTTAAACGTTTAACGCAACCTTGTTGGAGGTCGCATTAGAAGTTTCACTTCAATAAATACAGTCAAACCCGTTTATGGCGACATCGTTTAGTACAACGTACCGGTTATACTGATCCAGAACAAAGGTCTCTACTGAATCCTGTATCTGAAAACATCACCGGTTGTTACGACTATTGGTTTTTACTACTAAATATGAGTAGTTTCTTCTATGTCGTTATAACATATTTCAACTGTACTACAAAATAATACGCTAATGAGATGTTTCTTATACTACAATAAGAGGAAGGCTTTTTTCTAATTGTCTTTTTATCTTTTGTTTGTCACAAGCTGGATAGTAATACACATTCTATAAAATATTTTAAAAGAAGCATTTTGTATTTTGAAAAATTAGAAAATCATTTTTGAATTTTTACAAAGAGATGAATCGGTAGGGTAACTGACAACATTAAAAATTTAAATCGTGATTAGCGATTTCTTTCTTTCATAGCCACTTTTTATTCCTGAGTCAGTGAAGGCAGAAAAAGAGGGCTAAAATTTGGAGTTTTTCGAGACGTTTTTCGGGTCGGAGATTAACAGTGATTTAATAAAAAAATTGCTTGGAGTTTTAAAATGCTTGTTTTATATTTTCAATACGACCATTTTCGATTTAGATACAGCCGATCAACAGTCGGATAATTTTTTTTTCTCACTTATTTTTTATGTGTACCTTAATTTTACTGTCACGGGTAAGTCTGTGCAGGATTAGATTGTCTATGTTACGACATAGTTTCAAATGATCTATTCTCCAGTACAAATGTTTACTACTCTCATACTCGCTCTGATATTTAGTCTGCGTTGTCGTGTTCATGCGCCCACACTTCACAAAGTACTCATAAAAACTGCAATTTCTTAAAACTTTAACAATTTAAGTGAAGACATTGTGTTATTTTTTAAGATAAACGCCAAATATCTAAGAAATGAAATTAATAACAATTAATCGAAATGTATGGATTTGTTTTTGATTGACAAGATCTTTCTGTTTAAGACAAATTTCAAATTAAAAAGAACTGTATTATAACGTCTCAAAAAAAAAAAGAACAAAAGTGTTTCAAAGATAGCTATTAAAAGTTTAAGCTATTAAATTATGCTTCGAACACATCTCAATAGATATTTTTTTTAATCTATATATCGTATTGGAGCATTTTCAGTGCAGTCTTAAGAATAATTCATTCAAAATATACCTTCATCCATCGATAACCATCATATCATGAACCAATACAATAATGATCGAAACGCTACAATATTTGGTCGTTAATACGATCTGTTAACGCTTAATCCCATTAGACCTAGCAGTTAGTCTTATAAACTTATTACAAATGATGACAGAAGCGACTATATCACAGGCAACATAAATTAATACTGATCGACGCTGCGCGATCACAGCTTTGAGCTAAATGCACAATTATATCCAAATAACAACTAGAAAGGAATATTTTAAAATTTATTTTTATACAAAAAAATCCATTAAATGGACCAACCGTAAACAATTTAAATTTATTTCCAATCGTATATAGCTAGAGATCAATAAATCTGCAAATTTTCTTGAGAGTAGAGATGAACATATCTGGGAATATTCTTGAGAGTAGAGATGAACATATCTGGGAATTTTCTTGAGATTAGAAATGAACATATCTGGGAGTATTCTTGAAAGTAGAAATGAATATATCCGGGAATATTATTGAGAGTAAACATAACCGTCTCTGGGAAAATTCTTGAGAGTAGAGATGAACATATTTAGGAATATTCTTGAGACTAAAGACGAACATACCTTGAAATGTTCTTGAGAGTAGAGATTATTGTATCTGAGAATATTATTGAGAGTAGAGATGAACATATCTGAGTATTTTTTTAAAGAGTTTTGGAAATCTTTTCGACGGAGATATGAAAACATTTTGGAATATTCCCAAAAGCTTGTAATATGAAGCAATATAAAGGACAAAAATGTTTATAATATACCTAGGAATGTCATCTCTGTACAAGAACAAAAAAAAAACAATGATCATTTCCCAGGTCACAAGTATTATTATCAATATTATCAACGACGATGATTCATAAGAATATCTCCTTAGCGGATAAACAAAAACTTACACCACAAATTTAGCTGTTACTGATATAAATAATTAAGTATAATTAATTATACAATTATATAATCATCTAGTTTTCCCTTATATATTACATAACAAAAAGTAAATTACTTACACTAAAAAAATAACAAGTCTTTAGGAATCCTAAGTAGGTACAATTGATAAATTTTAAGTTTACATAAGTGATACATTACAACTGATTGTTTGTATAATCGAAAACCAACAGAGACCGTTAGTTAATAATCGATTATTCACCAGACGTCATCCTCGTATAAGCTATAATTCATTATGCCAGTTAGATTAACTTAAGAATTAATTCCTCTGTTGCTTTGAAATGAATCAATGTTTACCATAATATTAAAACCGATAGTTTTACCAACGAGAAGAATATAATAAATAGCATTCCTGGAAATGTTTAAAAACATATTTTAATGACATCATCTTTGTTGAAGTTAAGAAAAACACATAAATGATACATTTCTCTGTTACTTTTATATAAAACATTTTTTTAAATAACTTTTTAAAGTAATCGTTTCACCACATACAATATATTTTTGGGAGTGTCGAAAAAAATCCATTGGGAAGAGTAAGTAAAATAACTTTCCTAGGAGTTAAAAGAGGCCTACTTAGGATCCACCTTTGTTAATATCTATACAAAAAAAATACTTTGACGAAATCACAGTAAAAAATGACTAGATTAAAAACTGGAATAAATCTCAGTTACACTGTAACCCAATGCTTAAAGCATATCACAATAAAATATATAAACGGTTTGAAACCATTAATTAAAACTTATAATTTTGTTTCTGTAATATGGAATATTTTCATAGCTTAAATTAAATTAATATTTAATATCATGTGGCTGAGCCTTAAAACAATATAATAAAGTAACGTTAATAATTTAATTTGGCATCATCATTCCTCTTAAAATCGTGACATCCATATATATATTTGGCAAAAATTCACAGCTAATTCGAAAACGTTCGAAATAAATTTCCTTTTGGAATATATAATATCCTTAAAAGATTAATCTTATTTATATTTGGCACATATTTTATAAAGGACTGATCAAATTAATTTGTCATTAAGCAAAACCATTATTTTTAATAGTTTAATATCAAAGGAAACATTTTTTCTCGAATCTCGAAATTATTGAAATATTAAATTATTTTCAATAAATGCACAATTACAGTAGAACGCAATTGAAAATTGAATTTTCAATATTTGAGAAAGAAGCTGTCATGAAATTATGGAATAGTTGAAGTCTTTTTGGCTTGATAGATACACGTTCGAGAAATAAAGAACGAATGCGTAAATGAACGGATTGGTTGAGATTCACTCATTCGTTCATTTATTTTTTGTGCACATCTGTCACAAAACGTAGACGATGACACATATTTTTTTTTTTTTAAATTGAACCTTACACAGTTACCGTGTGTTCAAACAGAAATAAAGCCTCAAGGAAAATATGCGCACGTAATTTTAAATCGAAATGTATACTATAAATACAGTACCTACGATGAAGCGAAGCTCGGGTTTTGAATAAAAAAACGGCGACCTATTCATATACCTAAGTGTAAAAGCTATTGTTTCGAAACTACCCGCAAAATTGTAAAATACTAAATCAGTTTTTTTAACGTCTCCTTTAATTAATTGGCCCATTTAGTTATATCTTACGTACACTAATTGTTTTTGGCAATCTTTGTAAATGTCTTGGCACGTCTCACAACACAATCACTGTCCGGGATTTACAAACCAGACTGTTAATAGCGTTTTAAAATTATTCGTAACTGTGTTAATAAAATTTATGTATTTTCTGTATAATGTTTTATTATTACTTCATGTATGTGGTACCCCAAATTTAGAGTTTCCTTCTCTTCCACATAAGTAAGTTTAAAGTAGTCTTGAATTTACGATGTGATCAACCGCTAGGATTTATTTTTGTTTAAACAAATATTTATTTAATGATTTTATTATTTAAGTTCCTTTGATTCTCCTCCTTTAGGTAAATAGTGTCTTAATTTAAAAAGTTTACAAGATTACTTCCTGGAAAGTTCTAACCAAGAATAATTCTGTTAGAAGACAAATGTCATCACAAGATATTTAGCAAAGTACCGAAGTACCGAAAGTTACCATAGTAACGAAGTTATTGATTTTATTTGGTTAGATAAATTTGAAAATATTTTCTCAACAATGTATCGAGATACCAAAACTTACCAAAGTGTTTGATTTTATTTTTGTTTGGTTGGATGGATTAGAAAATGTTTTCTCAGCAATGTATCGAAGTACCAAAAGTTACCAACGTTTTTTAATTTATTTTTATTTGGTTGGATACATTTGAAAATGTTTTCTCAACAATGTATGAAATTACCAAAAGTTACCAAAGAGTTTGATTTTATTTTTGTTTGGTTGGATAAATTTGGAAATATTTTTTCAGCGATGTACCGAAGTACCAAAAGTTACCAAAGTTTTGATTTTATTTTGTTTGGTTCGATAGATTTGAAAATGTTTTCTCAACAATGTATCAAATTACCAAAAGTTACCAAAGTGTTTGGTTTTATTTTTGTTTGGTTGGATAAATTAGAAAATGTTTTTTCAGCAATGTACCGAAGTAACAGAAGTTACCAAATTGTTTGATTTTATTTTTATTTTGTTGGATATATTAGAAAATGTTTTTTCAGCCATGTACCGAGTTTTCTCCCCCTTTGATCCCCGTGGATTAAAACAGTCAAGTTCGTAAATCGACCGGCTTATATACTAGCACGGTGCGGCGGCATTGTGAACGTTAGCGTGTCGTTCACAAAATACTGCTCCTGTTCTTCCTCGTCGGGAAGGTAATACCCGTAGCTACCGTCATTCGACACTTGATCAGTCCCATAACCCTTCGGCAATTCGCAATTAAACTCGTCCCAATTCTTATCGATGGATTTTCTCCGTTTTGCGAAGAGTATCGAGCCATCGAAAGCGTACTCCTCATCGAAATGCAACACCGCATCATCGTAGAAGTAATTTTCTTTATTGTTCGTGTTCCTAGCGATGTTCCTCATGAGTTTCTTCTTCGCGTAACTGGATTTCTCCGAATCGTAATCGTCGACTAGGGGGTCGTTCGATCGATTCTCTGATCTTATATTCATCGAGTATAAAGAAGAACTGTGTGGGCTTGGGTCGAATCTGTTACTGATGCTGTGTGTATAGGGGTTTAGGTATCGTTCAGTAGTGTTATTCATCTCGTAAGTCATCATACCACGGCGGAGTTGTTCGCGTCGTTTAGCGACCATTTCCCTAAAATCCTCCGGGTCTAGTTGGAAGTCATTAGTCTTTGCGTTCATATAGAGGTAACCAGAGGCGGAATTAAGTCGAAGACTCTGCGATTGGCTTTTCGATGAAGACTTTTCAATGTATCGTGGTATACTGCCGCCCAATTCGCGATAGTTTTTCGATTTTATTTGTTTTATATTCGTAGGCGGTACTGGAGATAGTGGATCACGATATGGTATCGACCTGGAATTATATTTTAACGTATTTACAAGAAAAAAATCCCATAAACACAAGTTATTTTTATTTACTAACCACTCCACCGTACATATGGCGCAGGATATTATACTCTGACTTGTCTAGTACTTCCATAGAAGACAATAGAGTTGTTACATTTAAAAATAAGCTAAATCCAATTTTAGCCCTTCTTAATATTATACGTTATTTTTCAAGATCTTCAAATTTTGTATATGTAATATATAAAAATCATTAAAAAAAATCTTACGAACGACAAAATTTGAACTTTATTCTCGGTATATATAAACAGAAAATCAATAAACGTAAACATGTTATATAAGCGATTAAAATTGAATTAAGCTTACTTTGAAATGTAATGGCTTAATTATTACACTAAGCTTGAATACATTCTGTGTCTATTATATCCCTTGTTTAATCATCAATGTATAGTGACGATATAAAATAATAAGGTATACATTTAATATTTAAATCATTTCAAACATTTAGATTAAAACATCTATAGTATTTTGCAACGGATTTTCTACTAGAGAGTGGTAGCTAACCAAGCGGACCTAGTAAAATCATGCTATAGTTTCTTCACGATATTTTCCTTCGACGAAACTACAAAATTCAATATTACGTTTGAATAAGAATTACTGAGACATTATGGTATTATTTTTCATCTACTTAAATCGTATTACATAGATTATACATTATTTTTAAATATACCATCACTATGAAGATGACATTAGAATCATCAAGCATTCAGCCAATAATAATCAAGGTCTTTATGATTGGCTGTTATCTCGAGTCAATAGTAATACGGTATGGGTCAGTAGATACAAGTCATTAGTACAGACGTAGGTTAATAGTAATTCCCTCTAATATTTAAAGATTAAATAATTATATTTAAATGGATTAGAAAACATACCTGTTCGGTCCGAAGCAGTTACAAGAACAGCTACAGACACTCGGTGCGTAATCCTCATTCGCATATAGAGGAATAATATCACCTTTAAAAAAACAGAATATATAATTTTTTAATTTGTATTTTATCCTGTTAATTTAAGACTGAAAACTATAACTATAATTTGCTTACGGTTTTGCTCGCGTCAAAGTATATTTAACAGTACTTTTTTATATTTTTTTTTATATCATTGGAGGCAAACGAACAGTCGGGCCATCTGATGTTAAGTGATCACCACAGTCCATAGACGTTTGCAACACTAGTGGAGTCGCCTGTGTTGGGGAATGAGTGGGAAGGGAAGAGGAGATGGGGAAGGTGAGGAGAGGTGGGCCTCCAGCGCTATCACTGACCAAACGAAACGCAACAATGCAGGCATTATTACTTCACGTCGGTGTTTCTGTGGGTCGGGTGATAGTACCGGGCGTTAGCCGACTCATTCATACTGAAGCCATTAATAGCTTCAGCGTGGCTCTACCGCCTACTGAAATCCTGAACATCCGTTGAATAGTTGAAGCGTGGAAACATACAATAAACTCATATTCGCATTTTTTTTTATGTCATAGGAAGCAAACGAACAGATGGGTCACCTGATGTTAAGTGATCATCGACGTCCATAGACACTTGCAACACCAGAGGAGTCGCAAGTATTTTTTTCTTTTGAGAGCCTCCGCTGTGTGTTAGCGTAAACTCAAAGTAACTATTCCACGCGAACAAAGTCGCGGGCAGAAGCTAGTAATGAATAATATTACCGGCTGAGATGTGTCTCGGGTCGTGAGGGAGGCGAGTGCCTCGAGACACTCCCCGCAGGACCTCACCATCAGCGGTGATCACGTCACCCTCCAACCTTACAGCCACTTGCTGAGCCTGACAAACAAACAAGCACACATCCCACCTCAAAACTCATCATAAACTACAGCAATTCTCATCAAACTTACGATAAAATATATAGAGCGTACTCAGTCATATCTTATACTTAGTTCAGCTTGAACTTCACTTAGTAATTACTCATCACGATCTTAATTTTCGAATTTATAGTCCAGATTACGCGAAGCTTGTGATTAGCTTTGTTTCAATAACGTGTCTAAAGTCTTAAGTTGTCCGGTAAAGCTGTAAAAGCCTTGTAAGGCCAATAGCGTAGTCAATACTCAATACTCGTAAATAACTAAATTGAACTATGTCTGTTGGAAGAATATTGAAAAAATTAAAGAAATAAGTCAACCGTGAATGAAAAATAGCATGAAAGCCTTCTTAACATTTGTGCAATGAAGGCTCAAGCCAATGACAATCCAGTAATAATGATAATCAGAAAAGTATAGAAATGTCACTGTTGTTTGTAATCCGGTGAAGCTGTTAAGACCTGGCTAGGTCAATAGCGCACTCAATTCGAAAAAAAAAAGTCATTGTTGCATTATTATTTTGTCATACAATTTTTTTATTGGCATAAGTAATACCTAGTCAAGTTTTTCGTAAGTTATCAAATTTGCTGGCTTGAACTTAGCTCAGCTCAAGCTAAGTAAATACTAAGCTTGCAATTATAAATTTAAATTCTATGCTTAGGGCTGAAACAAGTCTTGAGTGCAATCTATAGATTTCACCCTTAGACTTAAGACTCCTGACTTATGGCATCACAAAGTGCAATAGTTGTATATATCCCTTCTAACTTGTGGGTTTGATGGAGGAGTCTGATAATCTCAAAACATTTAACGGACTTTATAATTGACAAAACTCTCTGACTTGCTTCTAAGTCAAGATGCAACACGTCAAGGAATAGACACACTTCAAATTGCGACCAAAATTCTCTCCTATTACTATATTGCTAATGCTGAATATTTTTATGTAAAAACAAGTAAATTTGAAAAAAATAAAATACAAATTAGTCACACTTGAAGATTGTCACTTTTTAAAACGGAAAACTATCTTAATAATTCAATTAGGTTTGTTTGTATTAAAGTTCATACATAGAAACATTCTGAGTAATGTAGCAACAATTCTATACTACGAACAGATTTGTTTATAATTTAAACATCAGCAGAGTTAGGGATAATAGTATTATTTTAAATTTCTCTCCACAATTATTATATATAAACACTTGACCACTAAAACAGATATACCCAATCATTTTTTAAGATATTCTCAAGCATCATGTAAAAACACCGAATCAAAAAATACCCAACCATCATGTAAAAAAGCCCGACCGTCATGTAAAAGATGCCCAACCATCATGTAAAAGATGCCCAACCATCATGTAAAAAATACTCAACCACCATGTAAAAACGCCCAATCATCATGTAAAAATGCCCAACCATCATGTAAAAGATACCTAACAATTACAGAAAAGAGGCTCAACCGTCGTGTAAAAGTTGCCCAACCATAACGTAAAAAATACCCCACCCGTCATGTAAAAAATGTTCAACCATCATGTAAAAAATACTCAACCATCTTGTCAAAAATACCCAATTATCAAGTAACCAATATGTATGAATGTTTAAGCAAGCAGAATACATTAGAATAGTCACCTGTTCGGCTTGCTGTTGGTCTCGTTTCTCATCTTCAGTATTCATAGTGACAAACCGAAGGACTAACAAGTTGAGGCAGGCCGCGACTATCGCCAAACCGAATAGTATAAAGATTAGAGCGAACATCACGTACGACGGCTTCCGATTTAGAGCATTGTCCTTTTGTAGTGCCACCATATCACCAAATCCTGAAAGATGAATTAGAATACTCCTTTCACATCCTTTACTTTGTTTCTGCTTATAATCTATACTAATATTATGAAGCTGGAAGTTTTGCTTGTTTGTTTGGTTGAACGAGCTAATCTCATGAAGTACTGGTCCGATTTGAAAAATTATTTAAGTATTAAATAAGTCATTTATCGAAGGAGGGTATAGGCTATATCTCATCACACTAAGATCAATAGGAGCAGAGAACCAATTGACAACAAGATCGTTTCAAAATCGTATTTTTTTCTCTTTTGAGAGCTTCATATGCGTGTTTAGTGTTCGTCAGATATAAGTATTTTATGCAGATGAAATCGCGAGCAGAAACGAATTATGCATATATTTGGGTAAACTCTTAATTAAATTTGTAACAACATTCCAAAGAAGGTTATTTTATACTGTGTGAGGAGTTAATACATCCATTAGCACTCACAAGAATATTTATTACAAAGGCAAGAGAAATGTAATCAAAACTTTTTGTAGGCTTTACAAGAACTTATTAAACTAGATTTTTATGCACAATTGTTCAGTATTTTTGCTATATCTCATTGAAACCAAATATGATTGTACTGAAAACCGGCATAAACTGAGCTCGCTTTATCAGTGTATTTAGTGACAAACTATCCTTTAAAACATTTTTAAAAAGAACTTAGGGATCATCATTAGAAGGTTACTTGTATTGCTCGTGATTGGTATTGTACAATCGGGTTCCACCAGTACCACCCCAGCTGCCGAGATTTCTCAGTGATCAATAATGTTTTGGGATTTCGTTATGTTTACCAGTAGGCACAATGCTTCCACTTACTAGTTTTTGACCGCGTTAAAGTAAATTAGATTTATACCTTGGACACAGAAATTGTTTTTAAGGTGAATCTTATGCTCTCTCTGTACCCCTGAAAATTTCATGATAGTTGACATATGAAAGGCAAATAAACAACCAACCAAACAAACCAACCAAACAGATCATCCAACCAACCAACCAACCAACCAAACAAACTAACTAACCAACCAAAACAAACTTAAAGGCACATTTATAAAAGAAAATACCAAATATAAAGTTATGCTTTAAATAAAATTCACTTACCTATAGTGGTGAGTGTAATGAAGCAGTAGTACACACTGTCAAAGTAACTCCAACCCTCGAAGGTGGAGAAAGCTGCTGCTCCACCAGCTATCGTGAGTGAAGAGAGAGTGGTCACTACGCATATGAGATCCACCTCAGAAGCGTTTGTCTGCTTGCAGTTCATCGCACGCTTTATCGACTTTATTATGACACTGGAAACCGTATTTAAATCCGATTAATCTAACGGACAACAGAAACACTGGCTAACAGAAAAGTAGTCAACTTTAGACTGTTACTGACGACTGTATTTTCAAGTTTTGTCAGTATTCACGGTTTTGTGGTATTCACAGTACTTCGTATTACCCATTCTAGTTTGCTACAGTTTTTTTTCTTTTTCTGACTACGCTATTGTCCTAGCCAAGGCTTTTACAGCTTCACCTGACTAGTAGTTTACTACTGTTTTCGTACAAAGTATTCAGATTACTATTTTCGGATGTATGAAAATCACAAAAGCTGGAAGGGAGAGGCAGAAAAGAGAAGATTAAATTTTTTACTCCCGTTTTTTCTTAACCCCCCATACAAAGTGATAGTGATCTCTTTATTATATGTGATCTGACTAAGTCAACCCTCACAGTGGCTAAGATATAAACAAATACATTTTTTTTTTATTATAGAAGGCAAACAAATAGGTAATTGACCTGATGTTAAGCGATCACTACAACACACTAGACACTAGCAACACCAAGAGAGTTGCAAGTACGTTGCTAGCCTGTGTTTAGGAGGAGGAGAGGAGAGAGGGAAAGGATGGGGGATATATAGGATAGGGGGAGGGGATGGTGGAGAGAGGAGGGACATGGGCCTCCGGTGATCTCACTGGTTGAACGAAACGCAACAATGCAATTACATCAGTTTTCTATGAAAGGGTGGTAATAACGGGCCGAGCCAACCCATTCATACCAGTAACAGCTTCCGCGTCGCTCTACCACCACTAAATAATATGAGAACAAACTCAATAATAAGGGTGTACTTTCAGAATTAATTATTTTAATGACTGTCATTTTACTGACCTGCTAAGCCTGTTGACTCTCTCTCCAATGCTCTGGAACATAATGAGTCCAAGTGGAATACCCACTATCGCGTAGAACATTGTGAATAATTTACCACCTATAGTTGCTGGCGTAGAGTGACCATAGCCTGGAAAAAAATAAAATTTTCAAAACTAAATAAATATTCATTTTTATTAAATAAAAAAATTCAACAAGGCACTGGTGCGGTGTATTTGGCGATATTTATCAAAGGGCGCTAGGTAATCGGCGCGTGCCCTGTAACACTATTAGAACAAGTGGTCTACAAAATAGGGTTGTAAATGTTTTTGAGTATTTCCTTAATAGTGCAATGTTCCTGTTTTGCGTCGCCACGCCAATAATCAGGTTTACCCTCCGCCTATCAAAAAGATGCTTTTATATTGATGAAGTAGTGACAGTTATGATTACCTGTTACCCATAACATGAAATAAATTCTCGAATTCATGTACTATCCTTATCTTAACCGCTTCCAATTGCAAGTTTATAATATTAACAAAAGACGTTTTGGGGTGTAAGGGGTGTCGAATAACATCATAAGACTTGAGACACCCAAGCCAACCTCACCTGCACGTGGTACACCCTGCTGAATAACGAACGAGGCAATGGCGCAAGCGGGGTGGTAGGGTTTTACAGCCCGACTGGGACGCAACCACCATGTATATGGCGAAAAAGCCCGTAATAGTGATTCGCTTCTACGGGTCGCGTTTCGGGATCAGCCTGTGCATATCCAGCTTTTTACAGGCCGGCATGATAGTGGCGACCGGCGATAGACAGTGTGTCAATCGGTGGTCGCTATTATTTTTGGATTGTAGGTACTATGCTTACCATCAGGCATAGTGCAGTCACTTTGCCGTACTACAATAAAAAAAAATGTTACAATATCTTGCTTACCAATCGTAGTAAGTACAGTCGTAGCATAATAAAAGGCACCAGTGAATTTCCACTGTTGACCGGCCTTATGAGGCTCCGACTTGAGAACCACTGTCTCCATCACTCTAAAGTCTTCCTCTGATATATTATATTTTCTAATAATCATGCCTTCAATAGCTGTTGATGAAAAAATGAATATTACATATCTGATAAAAATATAGATATTTGGAAAATGGTTGATAGTAGTAAATGAGATTGTATTATTGTTTCCTATTATTACCGCTAATATTAAAATGCTATATTTCTGATTCGAGCATACATATAATTGTGTGTATGGAGTAAACTAATTACATTTAAAGCTATTGCAAAGTTTTAATTTTTAAATATGACTTCGCACAGACATAAAAAAATATTTGATATATTGTGCAAAACATTTTTTTATGTCATAGGAGGGAAACGAACAGACGGTTCACCTGATGTGTTAAGTGATTACCGCCATCCATAGACACTTGCAATACTAGGGGAGTCGCTAATGCATTGCCAGCCTGTTTGAGGAAGGGGATAGCAGGAGGGGAGGGGCGAGGAGGTGGGTCGCCGGCGCTCTCGCTGACCGAACGAAACGCAACAATGCAAGAACTGTTACTTCACATCGGTTTTCTATGAGAGGATGGTACTACCCTGGGTGAGCCGACCCATTCATGCTGAAACCAGTAATAGCGTGGTTCTACCACCTACCAAATATATATATATATGACAATCAAAATTAATCATCCTTTATATTCTACAGTATGTTATAGACAGTTTTTAGAGATTGTAAACGGTAATTAACATCTAAATTTCTATGTTCCTATCTAAAAATATCCAACAGCAAAAGCCTTTCAGTTATAAAAAATAGACACACTTCTCAAAATGTAATCTACAGGAATGAGAGAATATAGTAAGGCTGTAAGTTATGAATCTATAGAAAGTGTCACTTGCTAATGGCTGCTGTATGTTGGTTTGAGTTTCTGAGATAATAAGAATATTTACAATATAGAACCTCGATTTTAACTTTTGTCTTTTCTAGTCCGGTGAAGCTGTAAAGGCCTTGCAAGGTCAATAGCATAGTCAGTTCGAAAAAAAAAAACTTTCGTCTTTAGGAAAAAAGCAATAAATATATGTAAAGTTCACTTTCAGCAATTTCAAATTTCATTTTCTGGTAAAAAAACATTTAAATCATATAATATATTATATAAAAACTAGCAATATCTTTTGTGATAATCAATTTAATACTGGAATACAATCCAGATACACTTTCCTGTTTCAGTTGTTATCTAATTAATTATCTATTTGTTATTATTAGAGTATTATGATATAAATTCTTCTTTTTTTTAACATTTCATTCTTTTTTTTTCGAACTGACTAAACTATTGACCTAGCACGGTCTTAACAGCTTCACCGGTCTTAACAGCTTCACCAGACTACTGGCACATTTCATTCAATTTCCTTCTAACTTTGTTATCCGAATTACCTTTGAACATTTATACATATAATAAAAAAAGTAAATCTAAGGTGTCTGACATTGCAGGTGTCAAGGAATAGGTAGTAAAATAGATTTCAATCATATATAGAAATGTGTCTGTCTGTTTGTAGGAACATGTATCACTGCTTAAGTAGTGGGTTCACAATAAAACCGTAAAGCATTTTTTCGAGTATAACCTTATTTTATTAGAATCAGTCCATTCTATTAAAAGTTATTGTATCAATGACTATGCGAATAAGTACGAGAGAAAAGTAGATACTAATGAGACATTCTGATGATTTTAACAGTCACTGTTTTTATACATACTACACAGACGAGGTCATGGGCACAGCTAGTCATTAATAAAATAGCATCTATATTGGCATGGTCTTAGAAGAAATTTCTAATGCATAATCTTTTGTTTTTAACTCTATTTTGGCGATCAATCTTTTAGATTATTACTCCCATTGTCACATAGTCAATAATATTACAAGCATTGTACGATCATCGATCATCTTCAAATCGTTTCAATATTAAGCGTTATGTTAATTAATATTCTAACCAGATGGTGGATCCCTTGTTATAACCTTCCAAGGAGTTTTTGTGGCATCTCAGAATATCATGCTCCGTAGTATTATTTTCCATTCACTTCACTTATGCACAATAAACTAACATATTACATAAAACACCACAAACTTTACATAAAATAGAGTCAAGTAACAAAAGATTATGAATAAAACTACGTGACAGACTGAAATCCCACCAAAAACTCCAAATCTTTTGTTATAGTGATAATTAATAAACTTGATTTAAATAATAGCAAAACATGTGAGGAAGGTTTTCAAATGTAACTAAATTTAGTATTATAAATAATAGAAATAAAATCATATGAGGTTCCTATTATCTTTAATTCACCATCATTATGGAAATTTTGGGAACATGTCAGGATCACAAAAGGACAATGATGGTTCCTTTGATCTAGGAAACCCATACTGTTCCTGCTAGATAGGTGAAATCAGTATTTCCATGAACCAAGCCACCAGTAAAAGCTTATTATAAATATAAAATGATTATATAAACATAAATTATGTCAGAGCGATATCCATATTACCAAATAAGTAAATTACTAAAAATATTATAACAAATGTTTTCTACAATACCTTGTAAAACTTCAAATCTGTTCCTCTCTGTGGTAGACTCTAAAGCATCAAATACGGCAGCACCGACCAATAAATATGTGAATGTACACACAATCAACGATAAGGTGCGGACATTTTGCTTCTTCATCACTACCAAGTGACACCCTGGACTGAGGGCTGTAGGCCCTCACACTCCACCCTTTTTGTGGCCTCTTCAAATCATCACTTCAATCTCCCCATCGTCATTTTAAGGTACTAAGTATATCATTTTCAATATTTGGCACAATGTCTCCTTGACACAACACTTTTTGCCCACTAATCAGTTACTACATAAGATGATATGATTAAATAATTCCTGTTTAGTATTTATTATCTCTGGAATGATTTTGAAGTGTTTCATGGTCACAACCTGTTGTCTTCCATTAAAAAAAAAACTTTAATTGAAATTCGATTCTTTGTTTTTGGATAAAAAATTGATCCCAAAAGGAAGTCGTTTTTATGATCTTAAATTATATCTCCATATTGTTTTGTTTAAATCTGTAAACATGAAATAAGAATAATTATTTTATAGTAAA
>JACEII010000117.1:151479-175612 GCA_014332785.1 Antheraea mylitta
TATAATATCTTACGATATGGTTGAAATCTTGTTTGAAACATTAATTTGTTGTTCATTTATTTTGAGTGGACAAACAAACAATGGACGTTAGATCATGCCAAAGAATAATTAAAATGATAATGATACTGCCACCAATTTTTCAAATCTGTAAAAAATAACAACCTTCCAAATACAGCAGTAATTTTAAGAAAATATACTAATTGTTGCGGTACTGTATTTTAGAGTTATCTATATCTGTCTAGTGTTCACAGATTATGCATTATGAATCAATGGATGCGTGGTATTTGCAAAGGGCTGAATTAATCGTGACAAAGCAGCCGTGGCACGCTGCGGGCGTGTGTTCAGGGCAACTAGGCCGTGAAGCGAAAGCTGCTAGGGCCCGCTTTCACATAACCATAGAGCTGTCCGTCTTTTTTCTGACGATATTTTACTGATTGTAAACTTTAATTATCATTTAATAATATACTATGAACGTGTTTTATATTATTTATAGTACAGTAATCCTTACTTTGGGTATTGAATATATTTTTTCAGGATACTCGTATATTAGTTGTAAATGGCCAAAAAAATATTATCGAATGGTAGCCCTTGATATTTAACCTGACCTAGCTTCTGAAGTAAAGCTTTTGTATTGCAGCTTTAACTTAATTTAATTATTTATTTTAATTAATTACTACATATTTTGTTGTATTTGCTGACCGTGTTTTACAATAATTCTGATGATGTATTTAATACTATTACTAACTTAGAACTACCATTAAAAGTCCATTTCTAGGATACGCCGGTCAATTCCTGGTGGCATATAACAAATAACAAAGAGTTTACCAGATAATCTTCACATTCACAGTCTCGTTCTTTCTCGAAGGAACCAGTTTTTAAGGTATTTTGTTTTCCAGTAAAGAAACCTGATTGAATGATTATATGTCGTTGGATTAAATTTTTATTGCTCTGACAAATAATAAAAAAGCCTAGAAGTAATATAATTATAATGGTACTCTACAAAATAAGTTACAGTTTTTCAACTTTAAGTACCTACAAGCGTCACATTTGGTGTAATTATAATGCAAATTCTACTGTAAAACAACAGATAATAAAAGCCGGCCATGCGCACAACGCCATGCGTTAGTCGCCTCACGCTAAGGATACCCAGGTGAATAAGTTTAGTTTCTTAGTATATACCTAACACATAATACCTTTTTTTATGCAGAGTAAATATTTCGTTGCTGACTTGTGACTATGCGAAGGGGTAGGTCATTATCAGCTTGTAATAAACCCACTATAGGGCCATTAAACTCTTCCCGATGGAAAGCATGGGAATAATCAACGCGCTAGCTCCAGTTATATCATAACTAAAAAGCTGTAGTAGATACGTTGACCTGCGACGTTAAGTACATGATATTTTGACAAAACAAGTAGCTCGAATACGCACACATACGTAAAGTAATATCGTAACGCCACACTGTTTTAGATAAAATGTGGAAATAAGATGCCATATTCTCAATATCGATGACTAAAAACAGATAGTTATATGTTGCATAGGCAAATTTTAACAAGGCGCTGTTGAAGCGCTTATGACGTATCTATATATGACATATTGGCGATTTCAAACTCGATGTAGGCTTTTATTAACATTTCTCAGGATGTTTTCCTTCACCGTCAGTCAGTATTACCAATTTCAATTAGTAAATGTAAGCAAATTCCGAAAACTTTGTTGGTACATGCCAGCGTTTGAATCTGCAGTCATTGGATGCGTATTCTGTCGGTCAAACCTCTATAATTTTTTTTTGTTCTTTCGAACTAACTACGCTATTGACCTAGCAAGGTCTCAACAGCTTCACCGGACTACTATGGCGAGCGCTTAAGGCACTCAGCTGATAAAACCTCTATACCAGCACGACTTATCTTAAATACTTAATGAGATAGGTATTTAGGTATATTTTTAGACACGAATTTAACATACGCGGTATCGTTAGATCTCCCTTCATTGTATAAATGACATAAACGTCATGATATAATTATGGCTTATTATTATGGCTTGATGTTTCTTAGAGTTTTTTTTAAGTAAATAATTACATTTATCTATACTGATATATAAAGGTATATAGCATATATAAAAAGATTGGTTTGTTATGTTGAACGAGCTAATTTCAAGATCTACCGGTCCGATTTAAAAAATTCTTTCGGTCTTAGATAGCTTATCTATCGAGGAAGGTTTTAGGCTACATATCATCATGTTAAACCCAATTGGAGCGGAGCACTAATGAAGAATGTGTTAAAATCGGGCTACTTTTCCCTTTTGAGAGCTTCCGCTGCGTGTTAGCGTTAGAATTATACACGTTGCCATGGTAACGTGGTAACTTTCTGTCGTAAATATTTTCAGAGTTTATTATGTGTTCCTATTTAAAAAGTTTATTCTACATTAGTTTTGTTCCCCGTTTTTGATTTGTGATACATTACGTATTATAAAAATAAAGTGTGTAGGTATGTAATATTAAAAAAAATACTCTCCGTAATGGCTGGACCTATTTGAACGGGATTTTTACGGCCAAATTCCTAACTAATTAGCTGTTTTATTCTAAGCTAGCGGGTTCAGCAGACGATGCCTGCCTTTATAATAAGACAACCTAAACCTAAACCTATTATTATTACTAACCATTTACAACCTAAACCTATACCTTAATGTACACGTTACATGTTACAGTAGATGATGTGCGTGTCGTACTTACGAATGTTTTTAAAGAGTATTTCTGTAATTTACAAATCTAATTATAATTTTACATTTATTTAATATATTAGAAAAACGCGTGCGAAGCCGCGGGTAACAGCTAGTCCAAACATACAATAAGAATGTAAATATAACGTGGGAGTTTTTGGCGGGATTTTAGTCTGTCATGTAGTGGATTTTATATTTTATTCATAATCTTATGTTATTTGACTATATATTGTGTAAATTTGGTGGTGTTTTACGTAATATAGTTAGTTTATTATGCATATGTGAAGTGAATGGAAAATAATAACACGGAGCATGAAATTCTGAGTTGCCACAAAAACTCCCTGGAAGGTTCTAGCAAGGGATCCACCATCTTGTTAGAATATGGTTTCACACGATGCTTAATATTGGAATGATCACACGAAGTTTGTGATATTATTGACTACGTGACAATGGCAGTAATAATCGGAAAGATTGATTGCCAAAAATAAAGTAAAAATAAATAAATATATAACGTGTTTGTACTTTTTTAATTTTCGTAAAAAAAAAATTGCTGTAGGTGTCTAGGAATAAGTAATAAAATACATTCCTATCATTTCTACAAATGTCTGTCTGTTTGTTTGAACACGCATCACTGCTAAAGTACTGCGTTCACGATAAAACCGCATAATCATAAAGCAAATTCTCGAGTAACATATACTCTTGGTATCACTAAAATCGGTTAACCCTATCAAAAGTTACTGCAATTTTAAGGACGACGCGACTTAGTACGAAAGAAAAGTAGATAAGTAAATGGACTTAATACATTCAGATGATTATAAAGTCACTGTCTTTTCATTAGGTTCCACGCGAACGGAGTCACGGGCACAGCTAGTTAATTATAAAATTGTGCCATGAGGCATGTTAAAGATTAAATTTCTTGAACGCAATTTTAAAAAGCGCGGTGAAGCTGTATAAACGCGACAAGACAACGGCATTGGTAATTTGGAATACAAAAATATCTAGAGAATTGAATTACGTTAATAGGTTTTTGCCTGACTTAGTAGTATTTTCCACCTTAAGGATATTATTTATGACACTAACAACTCTTATAATATCCTAGATCGAAGTGCAGTTGTGTTGTAGTTATTGTGATAGGCAAAGTCTGAGGTCCGGTGGTAGGGCACGGCGACGCTACTATTTTCAATGGAGGGGCGGAGTATCTCGATTCTTCGTACCTTTCTCTCAAGTTCTAGGTCACGTTGTGCTTGTTCAAACTTACGTTTGTGTGAGAGTTTTGATTCGTATGAATGGCTCAGTGTTAGAGAAGGCGGTTGTGTCGAGTACTGTAACACCGCACACCGCTCCCAAAGCTACAGGATTAATTTCGATATTTTTTTATAGCTGCTCATATCTAATTCAACAAAATATCATGATATTTATGTACCATGTTCTTTCTTGTTTTGGCTCCACAGAAGCTCTTGCCAGCTTTAATGGACGTTATAGTACAATAATATTACAAGCGTCGTGTGATTACTTCAAAATTCTAACAAGATGGTGGTTTACTTGTTAGAACCTTCCAGGGAGTTTTTGTAGCATCTCAGAACTTCATGCTCCGTGGTATTTTTTTCCATTCACTTCACTTGTGCACAATAAACCAGCTATATTACGTAAAACACCACGAAATTTATAAAAAAAGAGTCAAACAACACAAGATTATGAATAAAATATAAAATCTACTACATGACAGACTAAAATCCCGCCATAAACTCAATCTACAATGTTATTAGTATTTTATAAATTTGTTTTCATAATATTGATGCTTTAAAATAAAAATTAATTAGATATTATTTAATTTTGACTACCAGATATTTACTAAGTTTGCTGTGCAAGCATCAAGCAAAAGCTTATGATTTTGATAAAATTTGTATCGGTGTTATTACAAAAAAATTAAATACATATTGTATATTTGCTTTAAAAAGGTTACGTTTTAAATGCACCGCGCTCGCTGAATGTTCGCCATCTTGTTCTTTTATCTCGCTTTGGTTAGGTTAGGTTAGACTTGCGAAAAAAGGATAACGTGAACTTACCTCGAGCGAGCGCGGTGCTTCTAGTACGAAACATTTTTAAAGCAAGTATTTAATACGTATTTAACTTTTTTTTAATAATACTGATATATGTTTTACTTCTTACTCAATCCTTATTTAAAAAACAGTTCAGTGTAATATAAAGTTATGATAGGTAGCTTAAAAACACTAACTTTTATGAGAACTACGCATTCAGTGATGTGTGCTTTTTTATGTCATAGCAGGCAAACGAACAGATAGGTTACCTAATGATAATTGATCACCACCGTCCATAGACACTTGCAACACTAGGGGAGTCGCAAGTACGTTGCCAGCCTGTGTTAGGATAGGGTGAGAGAAGAGGAGAGGGGGAAGGTGAGGGGAGGTGGGCCTCCGGCGCTCTCATTGGCCGAACGAAACGCAACAATGCAAGCATTGTTGCTTCACGTCGGTGTTTCTGTGTGTCGAGTGGTTCTACCCCGGACGAGCCGACCCATTCATGCTGAAGCCAGTAATAGCTTCAGCGTTACCACCTACAAAAACCGTTTTTAGCCGTTGAGAATTAGGGAAGCGGTTATGCTTTATCCAACTATACATAAAACAAATTTTTAAATGATAAGCGAAATAGAAGAAGTAGCGCGTATCAGCCAATTACGATATAAAACAGTGTTTCCCAACGTGGGGCCCACGCGCACAGGGGGGCAGTTTAATAGTTAAGAGCAATTTAAAAATGCACTCGACACGACTTTAACCCTTTCGCTTTTGGTTATTTAAATACAATGCTAGATATCAGTGACAAATTTAACAAAAAAGGTAAATAAAAAAATGCTATAAATAATTATCTATACTAATATTATAAAGAGGTAAAGTTTGTGAGTTTGTGACGTTGTGATGTTGTGATGTTGTGACGTTGTAGGGGGTAATCTCAGGAACTACTGGTCCGATTTGAATAATTCAGTGTTATATAGCTCATTTACCGAGAATGGTTATAGGCTACATATCATCACGCTAAGGCTAAAAGGAGCGAAGCACAGATAACAATGTTTCAAAATCGGGATGTTTTTTTCTTTTTAGGAACTGCTGCGTGTTAGTGTATCTATTCCACGCATAGTGTATCTATTCCGGGCAGAGGCTAGTTAGGTATAATTTCGTTTGACGCTACCAAAATATCAACTGGCTAATTTAGTCGTCAAGTAAGTTATTCATTATATGGTTTGAAATTTTACTGACGAGGTTTTGATAACAATTTCATAGTGATTTTGTTCGTAAAATTTATCATTTATATTTCTAAAGGAATCAAAACCATGATAAGACCGGTCATGCTGTATGCATCTGAGTTCTGGTCTACGAAAGAAACGGATGAGAGGAAATTACATGTGGCAGAGATGCGAATGTTAAGGTGGATGTGTGGTGTGACTAGAATGGATAAGATTAAGAATGAGTATATCAGAGGAAGTTTGAAAATAGCACCGGTGACAGAGAAGTTGAGAAGTAATAGGTTAGCATGGTATGGGCATGTCATGAGAAGAGATGAAAACCATGTGACTAGAAAAGTGTTGAGTATGATAGTGGATGGATATACGAGTAGAGGAAGACCGAAAAAGGTGTGGATGGATTGTGTGAAAAATGATATGTGCGTAAAAGGTGTGAATACTGAGATGACATTTGATAGGAGAGAGTGGAAAAAGAAAACATGTTGTGCCGACCCTACTTAGGTGGGATAAGGGTAATGATGATGATGATGATTTCTAAAGGAATCAAAACAATTTTATAGGTTAAAAATTATGTATGGGGTGCATAACAATTTTAGAAATGTTAAGGTGGGGCATGGCCTTAAAAAGGTTGGGAAACATTGACAGAAAACAATAAAGCTATAACTTATCGAAACATATTGACGCGAGTTATAAAAAAATAGAAAGCATTAAAACATTGTTCATAAATTAAAAGAATCGTTGTGCTAAATTTCCTGATGTTTGTTCAAACGGTTATGGAGTTTATCGATGATTTTTTTATTAATATAACTGTTAGGAATCATTTTTAATACATTTCTTATGATTTGTTATTTTAGGTTATGTTTATGACATAATATAACTTATTTCATTTTATCTATTGGTTCTATTATTTCTTAAAATAAAACATTTAACCTAATTAAATGTTTCATTTATTTAAATATCTACAATTTAAACATTTAATTTAATAAAACAACAGAATAGTGAGAATAATTATATGATTTTATAAATTAAATCTTGGATTTTGGACGGGATCTTTGGTCATGGTTTTTATATTTTACTAGCCTCTGCCCGCGACTTTGTTCGTATGGAATAGATACTTCGGGCTAACGCTAATACGCAGTGGAAGTTCTCAGAAATAAAAAAACCCGATTTTTAAACGTTCTTCATTGGTGCTCCGCTCCTATTTGTCTTAGCGTGATGATATATGGTTTATTTTATGGTCTTATGGTTCTACTCGAATAATTCTTTCAGTGTTATATAGCTCATTTATCGAGAAAGGCTATAGACTATATTTCACCACGCTAAGGCCAGTAGGAACGGACCACAAATGAAAAATCGGGATGATTTTTTCTTTTTGAGAGCTTCTGTTGCTTATTAGCGTTAGCCCAGAGTACCTATTACTACGCGGACGAAGTCGCGGGCAGGGGCTAGTAGATATTATAAATATATTATATTAGTATAGACTCAATTTTATTTTATTTAACTCTATATTTTGTTTATGTTATATACAATAGCTTATAACGTTCTTGTATATTGGTTGTATTTTTACTCAAATCAATTAAACTAGTGGGCGCCCAGTGGTCGACATTCGACCATAGTTAATTGATTTTTTAAAGTTTTAACTTTATTAGAGTTCTTTTGTCAAAGGATATACTTCTATAATCAAAGGTTTTCATCATGGCTACTCAGTTATTTGCCATTTGCCATGATCTTTAATTATATAAACATTTAAAAAAATCTATGTGTAAATGAAAATTGAAATTAATTATAAATTTGAAACAAAAATCACGTGGTGAAGCTCTCAAATTTTAAGCAAACATAACTTTAAAATTTTTATAATAAAGAAATTTATTGCAACCCATGACACAATTTTCAATTAATTTTACACGACACCATGGGTGGTATTTCTGGGTGATATTGAATTAAATGCAGTCTGTTCATTATGAGAAAAAGTGATATGCCCAGTATCATCGTTTGGAAAAGTAATGGATCCACAATACAATCAAATGGTGAATCCAATACAAAGATGTTTTTAATACTACCATTAGATTTTGAAAATAAATTCTTTTTTGTTGCTACATGAGGTTGAATTGTAACATTGTAAACGCGGAGGTCTAAGTCATGGATTACTTTTATGAACAAGATCGTCATTTGAAGTGAGTTCAACATAAAAATAATAAACATTACAATAATAGTTATATTTTATAATATCATTGTTGAATGTAGGATGAAAAATGGTAATTGGAACGTAAGAGTTAAAAAATACATACAGTCGAGCATAGCAACCTCCTTCACAACCTCTTTTGAACTTCGTAATTATTGACGGCTGTCAAAATGTCTTTTTTATGTACATGTGTGTATATGTTCTATAAAATTCAAGCAGTAGTGTGAGTAGTGCATATTTTAATAAATGTAATGTATTTCTAATGCATTTTATATAAAATAAACAGCTTTCTGCACTTCTCCGCCATATAAACTTTAACTATGCCAAATTTCAAGTTCATCCGTTCACGGCAAATAGGTTAAAAAGAAGTACAATTTTTTTGCTTCGCGTATTAATATATTGATATAGTAGGATAATGACAAAAAACAGAAAAATCTCCAAATGAAATAAATGAGATGTAATGGGGTGTAAGGGGTGTCGAATAACATCTTAAGACTTGAGACACCCAAGCCAACCTCACCTGCACGTGGTGCACCCTGCTGATCAACGAACGAGGCAATGGCGAAAGCGGGGTGGTAGGGTTATACAGCCCGACTGGGTCGCAACCACCATGCATATGGCGAAAAAGCCCGTCATAGTGACTCGCTTCTGCGCATCGCGTTTCGGGATCAGCCTGTGCATATCCAGTACCGGGCGACTTTCGTCATTATGGCCGGCATGACAGTGGCGACCGGCGATTGATAATCTGTCTCTCGGTGGTTGCCGATGTTTTTGGATTGTACTATGCTTAACATCAGGCTTAGTGCAGTCACTTTGTCGTGCTTCTATAAAAAAAAAAGATGTAACAAACTTCTACAACATTCTCGAATATTACTCACGCCATATTTAAGGAGGCCGGCGTGGCACTACCTTTCTCTTATGTTCTAGGTTATGTCATGTTTATGTTTGCGTGCATCTACCTTAAATACTTAAATTTGAAGGTTAACATTATGCAATAGTAACATCGTGTTCATGTATCTCTCAAGTTCAAAATCTGTTGACAACGACCTGTTGCGATCCAGTATTTTGTATTTGTAAATCCGATTCCTTTGGGAGGTTTGTTATAATTTATATTTTGTGATTATAACTGGCTGATACTTGCGACTTCAACTCCACTGTCTATTATTCAGTAAAAGTACCTAGACGACTCGGTTCTTCAAAAATATCTTTAAACTAAAATAAATTATTCGGTTTGCCATACACAATAGTGTTGATGTTAGACCGCCCCTGACGAACTGTGGGAGTCGCATCGGCACAATGCTACATTTTAAAAAAAAATTCAAAGTTATAGAGAATTTAGATAAATAAAGAATTAAAAACTTCGAACATAATCGTTTACCAACGTCTCTCGTAAACATTTTTACAGGTCAATATACCGATAAATTAAATTAAAATTGATATCTGTCGTATAATTAAATAAACTCTGAAAGATACATATTAATCATTGTTTTAATTGCCCGTTCCGTTCAAACGTTCGTACCCATTTCTCCTGGCGAAACACCTTTCTTTACTCACACATGCGTACACTCGTATATATTATATTACGATAGTTGTGTGTGACTCATCTCTGTAAATAAGTTTTGCGTGTGTGAGTAATTATTATAAGTAGTACGTGCGTATTCGATTAATGTGTTCGTTTGCGTTGACCAATGAGCGCCGAGATAGAAGATTCGTTTGCGTGAATGTAACTGTGTGTTTTTGTTGCGTATACGCACGCAATGCCAATGCCAGTTACGCGTCGGAAAGGAGGTTGTAAACCTTTTACGGTAATATTATTACATGACCGGAAAAGTTTTAGAAACTGTTTTTTAAATAGAAATACGGTGTAACCTATTTGTGGTGTTATGAGGAATCGATTCGCAGAATTACAATGTATTAAAATAATTAAAATTAATTGTCGTTTCATTAGTTTTGAGTTCTTTTCATTATGATAAATTTAATTATGAATTTGTGTGTAGATAAAATCAACTGTCGAATGTAGTAAACGCATCATTTCAGGACGGCGGTATCCATTTTACTGATTCTTCTTTTTTGCTGTTTTTGTAAATGTCTAGATAAGGTTTATGTGAATGTAAATTTTGAAAAATCAAAAATATAGATATTTGGGTAATTGAACCTAACCGAAAGAGAGATTTTACGGTTGCTTTTTATAATTAGTGTAAAATGTCGTACATCGAATTTGATTTGAGCATATAGAGCAATCGTACTCATCATTTTTTTTAAAGAGGCCACAAACACGTTTCTCTCATGGTATTGCGGGCCGCAAACTACAAATATTTTACTTTTATCATAAGAAACGTATTGTAGTTGGGTTATCTGAGATCTATTTAATTTACTCAGCATGCTTTTAATGATGAGCACTAAATTTATAATAATTGAAAATTAAATATAATCGGGTGACCACCTACAAAGACCCGGGGCCACATGTTGAGTATGACTGATATAAACTGTTTATTGATTGTAAACATCTAACATCTAAATTACCAACTTCCTACAAATACTTCATTAATAGCAAATGCCTTTAGATTACCAAATATAAACACGCTATTCTAAAAGTGTACTATTGGAAATGTTGGAATGAAAAACTATAGTGCTTTGGAGTTCATATCAGAGAAAGGCTAGAAGTTGTGAATCTATAGAATGTGACATTTGATAGTGGCTGTTGCATGCTAGTTAGAATTTCTGAGATATTATCAATCGTTGAACACAGTAATGTGTAAAATTTGGATTAAAAATATCTATTGAAATAGATAGCGATTGAGCCATAAGACAGGATCAAGATCTAAAAAAAATATTGACAGAATGAAGTTCAGTTACCATTTTATTTTGTCATATGGTCACACTTTATTGTATTACATAGTCATACTTTATTTTATTACATGGTCACACTATACAGGAAAGATTTGGTATCTTTGTCTTTGTTAGTAAATTTGGCTCAATCCAGTACTAATAAAAAACAAAAACGCTATCCGCTTCTAAGTGTTGTATAGACTCAGTCTTACCAACTGAAATCCAATATACTTTAATGGATTTGTAAAAGATAATTTATGATAATGTAATATTTACAAATATTTGTATATCTAAAAAATGCCAATAGAAATACCGTGATCTAAGTATATAAGAAAGTAACAGTAATTATTTTTATCTAATAAGCTGGAATATTTGTTTGTAATGCTAAAATAATAGCTTTTTAGACTGAACAAAGATGTTTTGCTAAATTCCATGCGGAAGAAGTTGTGTGTGACAGTTTTGGGGCGTGTTCAATGTGTTATTATTATAAAATCAAACACTGACTTTGCAACCGAAACTTTTGATGTCCACTTTTGTCGAGGAAAAATTTGTATCTTTTAGTGACAACGAATATGTCACTGTTTTTTGAAAAAGGCCAGAGACAATTTTCTATGGCCAGTACGCTACAACAGCTAGTATTATACTTAGTAAAAGTAATTGGTTATTAGGCAGGATATTTTGTATAGTTCAATATTAATTATTGTTATAATCACCCAGTAACAAAAATTATTTAATGTAATAACTGTGAAGGTAAGTAATTTTTAACCGAAATTAAGAAAGTTAAAAGGATGCCGACTGCAATATCTTTTCAGATATCAAGTATAAAAAAACTTATGTAGTATTAAATATTCTTCAATGAATAGCCGTGGGGTATAAGCGTTGAGGTAATAGATCAATTAGAGCATAGTCTAGACTGTTCTCGGCTGCCTTCTCCCAGACTGCAGTGAAAGCTGCAGCCACCGCCCGTACCCAGTGCATTAAAAGTACGCTGAATGAACGATCTTGATCCTCTAAGTAATCAGTATATGGAAATCAGGTTCATCTTACAAAAACTGAGATAGGCACAATGTTATACAATCTATATATATGTAAAGAAAAATTGAACCGTCACGGGACGTCTGGCAGATGTGAAACATCGAAAATGTTTTGTATAAGTTATACACATAAAAGAACAGATTACGACAGGAAGCAGATATGGCATAATGATAAGATAAAGCATTACAAATTTGTTCCATAAAGAAATGACTGTTTATTTGTTTTATTACATAAATATTCGTGTTTAATAAATACTAAAATTCAAATAGGGGCAGGCGCTGTGTGTTTTGCAGTATTTATCAAAGGGCGCTACGTCGTCGGTGCATGCCGCTTTACACTAGTACAACGAGTGGCCTACAAAACAGTTTGTATATTATTTTTATTCAAATAGAGTAGCAAATGTTTTTAAGTAATAATAATAATAACTATATTCAACAAAATACATTATAATTCAAAAGAATTATATTACGATATACAGTACTGTTTCATATTTATCCTGTATCCTGTATCTCAGACGCTAAATAGTAAATAAAAAGTATAAAGTAATTCGTTAATAGTGCAAAGTTCGTGTTTTGCGTCGCCTCGCCAACAATTAGGCTAACCTTCGCAAATAGATGTTTCACATAAAAATTTAAGGGACTGTTGTTTATGTAAGACTTTTCATAATGCCATATAGTTCTCTTTATACTTAGGTATAATAGGTATATACTATATAGGTTTCATCGTTGATTACAATCTTACCTGATATTAAATGACAATGTAGCCTAAAATGATAGATGTAGTTAAACACGTTAAGTGTAGAAGAGGGACTAGTTTTCAAGTACAAGGTTCCTCAACATTTGGTGTTTGCTTACAGGTCTTATGTCTGAGGGTGGTAATTAGTCAGTGGCACTTAGATAAACTCTACCACCATGGTTTCATCACGATGTTTTTCTTCACCGAAAGCTCCGGGTCATTTGCAAAGATTCGATCTTACGTCGATCGGCTAATAACAGGTGGTAAAACCACGCTGAAGTTATTACGTTAAGTGGTTTCAGCTCGAATGGGTCGGCTAGCCCGGGGTAGTACCACCCTCTCAAAGAAAACCGACGTGAATTAACAGTGCTAGTATCGATGCGTTTGTGTTTGGTCAGAGCAAATGCCGTAGGTGCATCTGCCCCATTCCCCCTTTTCCACCAACAAGGTTGACAACGCACTTGCAACTCCTCTGGTGTTGCTGATGTCTATGGATACTGGTGATCACTTAACATCAGGTGACCCACACGTTAATTTGCCTCCTATGATATAAAAAAAACTAGTAACATAGATAGATCAACGATAATATATGTACATGTATATCATATAAGTATACATTTAAATTTTTTACATGTTACTGAATAGTAACTATATAGGTTATTTGCAATGGTTTACCAGATTAGGGCCCCCTCGGCAGCAGCTCAAGCCTAGGTTCCTTCCTCCGTCCGTGGAGCCCTTGAGTACGCTACTCACGCGATACTGTGACACAAAACCTTAAACCACTGCTACAGCATCACACACATTACCTATACACACGTGCACGCCTACACGCTGTTTTTTTTTTCAAAGAAATAAACGACAAAGAGTTCTATCCTTTTTTTCCTTATCCTATCTTATATAGTCTTGAGGAATTTTTCTGACACAAAATACATATAGGAGTTGTTAAGGCACGCATGCTTGGTACACATGCATGTTTCAGTAACTCATATACGTATATCGAAATAGTTTAGCTTAGGTTATCTCAGATAGGTCGCGATTTTTGCACAAAACAGGCGACAGCTCAAGCCGAGGTGTGCTGTGCACCTTTGAGTTAGTCGCCCAAACATCCCAAATCGGTTGAGTGTCTTTAGCGCTCACCTCAATAGTTCGGTGAAGCTGTGAAGACCATTCCAGGTCAACAGCGTTTTCATTTCGAAAAAAAAAGATCATTCGCAATGGTATCTTGTCCAATATAATAACATTCCTAATCAAAATAAATCTAATACATTTAATATGTATCAAAACTGCCTTTTGTAGTATATTGTTTCAATAATAGCACAGAAGATATCACAGCTTTAAAAATGACATGATATAAAACAGAGTTGTTTGTGTGAGAATATTCCCGAAGACTTACTACTTTGCCTTTGATAAATTGTAAATGTGAGAGCATCAAAAATGGATCTAGATTGTTTGAACTCTCATATTCATATAATAATACTTACACATTTATTATAATGTCATAATTTTATGCAGACTTATCCTTCTTAATTGATTTTGATTGGAATACTCTGAAACGTTAAGTATATAAATTTTAGAAATTCGTCTGGTTTTTAGTAAAGTTACTGGAATACATCGAAATGTATTAGGAAACGGTATTTTAATGTTAAACTACGGAGTCTATTTATTCTTATTAACAGGTTCTCTTCAGTTAATTGTAGGTATTAATTGATGTACTTGATTCGAAGTAAATCATTTTTATAACATTGTCCTATTTACAAGTATCAAGATCACACGTGCAGTGTATCAAAAGCTGGAGCCGAGATCTGAAACTAGGGAAAGTTGCCATGACTGGGTGTTTGCTTACAGAGAATACCGTTAAATTCATACTCGTCAGCAATAAATGACTATCGTGAATGAGTTCAGCTATTATGACTAGATCTGCATTGCGTTTTTTTTACATTTTAAACACTAATTAAACGAATTATAAATACATCACATAATTTTGTAATAATATTTTAAAAAATTGGCCAAAAGACTCATATCATCACTCAGTTAATTTAATTTTCTGTTTTAATTTTTATTGTCAAGTGTTGCCGATGTTAGCATTTTACTTAATTTAACCCTTATATTTTGGCATAAACCTTGTATTGTTTTCTTACTGTTTATAATTCTTTAATTGCCTTTAAATTATATTGAAAAAGAGGCTTTGAAAAGTTTTCCCAGTAAATTGGGTTAAAACACGTAATCAATTATTTTATTCTCGTGGCACTTTCTTTCTGTTAAATGGCATATACTTACCTATTTTTTTAAGACAGAGATGTTTTTAAAGGTATAGTTAAGAAATTAGATTTATAAGATTTATTCAAAAAAAATGTACATAGCAAGCCTGAAAACACATGAAAGTTTCATGAAAGCGGGTTTTCTAGTTTAGTATTACCACAATTTGGACAATATGATTGCCATAATTTTATAGTTTAAAATCAGTTATAAAAGTGAGAATATTAATCTTGATTGTTAATACCGTTGTTTTAGCATACATATCGATAAATTAAGTATTCATATTACAAATTAATCGGTAATCCATTGTTCGAAACGTGTCAAATATAACGGTAAATGTTTAGCGTCATAGAATGTAATCACTGGCAAAACTGGAACTGCGATACGATAGCGGCACGATAAAAATGTTAAAGAACAATAGCGCTGGCAACACGGTGAGAGAAAAAACTACAGTGTTCCAAATTCAAATAATTTCCCACCACACGTAACGTTACGCGGGCGAGCATCGAGCGCAGGCCGTTATATGCGCGGCAGTGACCCACATTTGCTCAGCAACATTTTCGCTAAGCTTATCTCCGTAACCTTATTGACTCATTGTATAATTTCATATCCATTGAAGCGTTTATCAATACTTTCTCTTCAAGGTTTAATATAAAGGCAGCAATGTAACACAATTTTGTAAACTTTTCTTTGTTATGTTGGTTGCGTGGTGAAGTATGCAGCCGGTGTAAGTTGCCGCGCTTTCTGATTTTGAGACGAGAAATTATCTGCCCGCCGCCATTTCAAAGTCACGTACCTACTTATCGATTGTTACGTAGGATGTAGCAATTTATTTATTATGCGGTTTTATTTACAATTATTTTTATACTATGACACTTCCACGAATTAATTTATTTTTATATTTATTTGTAATAGTTTTAATGTAGTTCAATACCACGTTGGAGATTTGTCGTTCTTTTTTTAGACACAGCGTCATCACGGTATTTATATTTAGAATCATTATGTTTTTAATAAATTGTTATGAGATAATAAAAGTTGGTAAATCCGTTCTTTTATAAATTCCTTATATTTAAAATTCATATTACTACGATTTCATAAATATGTGTTAAGGAAGTATATATTACTGTATTATTTAATTCTTAATAATTTTTTGTGTATGTTAGAAGATAGAAAGGTACATTATAAGATGTAAAAAGAGACTATTTGTGATTGATTTAATCCACGCATATGTAAATACTTATTAAATGAACGCTATAATATCTTAAAAATAGTTTAAAACATGTTTTTCAAATAATGGTAATGTAGGCCTTTTAGTTTATATTATAATTATAAGATATTTATGTATGGCTGTTTGTTACCTAAATAAATAAATATATATGCTTAGTAAATTACATTTCATATTAGAAAAAAATCTAACGTCGACTAGTTTTGTCTAATATACAAGAGAATATAGTATGAAAGTTATATACGACTTCCCGTCAAATATATGTCATTTTCTATTCGATTGAATCGTGTTTTAATGTTGCAGATAGTGAATAGATTTTTTTTTAATAATTGAGAAAGTAATGATTATATTTTTCTTAAACATTTGGACAGTTCTAGAAGTTTGTAGACTCTTTCCGACCCTTTCACTTCAAAGACTTCATCTGAGCGATGTGGTTGAAAAAAAAAGTAAATTAATGTACTTACACGCAAAAAAGCAGTTAAGATGGATTGTGTTCTGATAAGATCGAGAATGTATCGCAATCACATTTATTACTTTGGATTAATATGATGACACGCGCCATTTTGTTTTTGCCTTCATGCGTTTTTATTATTTTTTTTAATTAGATGACTTTGATGAATATGAACAGATAATTAACGGTGACTATCTATATATAGACGGCCATCTATATATGTGTAATCAAATATTCACAATATCACTGAGAGGACCGAGCCACAACTGAAATAATAACGCAAAATATAAATTGGCTTAGCGTCATATTTTTATCTCTTTCTAGTAAGTCACATCGATTTTATTTGACAATAAGTAATTATTCATACAACAGATAGGTTATGCCATTAGTTGCCTTTTCTTCAAACAAACTTATAAATTCATCACTACTTTTTACTAATATTCCCATTCAGATGTATACTTACTTATTTATATTATACCAGCCTCTGCCCGCGACTTCATTCGCGTTGAATAGTTACTTTGGGCTAAGGCTAACACGCAGTGGAAGTTCACAAATGAAACAAGAACAGTTTTTTTTTAATTCGTCATTAGTGGAGTATTAATTATTGATCTTAGCGTGATGATTTATAGCCTATAACCTTCCTCGATAAACGAGCTATATAAAACTGAAAGAATTTTTCAAATCGGACCAGTAGTTCCTGAGTTACCTCCTACAACGTCACAAACTCACAAACTTTACCACTTTATAATACTAGTATAGATATCGTAGCATTTTAATGCAATATCTTTTTTTTTGCGAACTGACTACGCTATTGAACCAGCAAGGTCTTAACAGCATTACCGGACTACTAAAGCGAGCGCTTGCGGCACTCGGCCGATTTTATTTGGGCAACTAGCTCAATGGTGCACGGCACACCTCGGCTTAGGCTGGATCTATCTGAGCTAACCTTTTTTTTTTTCAAGTGGGGAAAATCCTACATCGGATACGCCTCTAGCTGTCGTTGGAGACTGGAGCAACAGCTGGAGGGTGATGCCGTGACTCCTACCAGCTAAAAACCCCACCGGCCGCGCAGCGCGAAGTTATGAACCAAGGTTTGGATTGCACGAGCATTCTCCGCACCCTGGTCACGCGCTCGGGTCGCCCGCAAGATGGTAAGCGGGCGGCCTCCGTCCCGAAGGTGTTGTCACACCCCCGTGCTTCCTCCAGAAGCAGCGGCCGTGGCCCGTGCTTCTCGCCATTGGTTCCCATTTTGACAGAGGGCGCCCCCACCCTCTGTCGGGAAATTACTCCACAGCTGTGATGACTAGTAACTCACAGCAACTGCACGATGGCACAATTTAGCGGTGCCATAACAAGCAACAGATAAGTTTGCGGCAGCGAACGCGACTCCTATGACCGTCGCGGCACACAACCGGATATTACGGAGGCCTACGATCGGAGACAACCCTCCTACCTCCATGTCTTGCCCTACCACGTCGCGTTGCGGTGGCTAAAGGCTCCCGCTCTCTAATCTCTCAGCATCCTCTTTTTGACGAAGAACACTTTCACAAAACTTCGAGATGGCCGTCCACGACATTTCGTCCCTAAGCATGGCGCGAACTACAGACGTCAGGGTCAAGTCAGCTCCTGCTGCGGCAACTAACTCTACACGCTGGTCTTCCCAAGCAGAACATTCCTGTAGGGTGTGCAGGGCTGTGTCGAATCTGAGCTAACCTAAGCTAAGCCATCTAGATATACGTATATGAGTTATTGAAACATGCATGTGTACCAAGCATGCATGCCTCAACAACTCCTATATGTATTTTGTGTCGGAAAAATTCCTCTAAACTCTGAAAAAGAACAAACATCGTGTAAGCGTGTAGGCGTGCATGTGTGTATAGGTGATGTGTGTGATGTTGTAGCAGTGATATAAGGTTTTGTGTGACTGTGATGTGTGAGCAGCGTACTCAAGGGCTCCACGCCGAGGGAACGAACCTAGGCTTGAGCCCCTGCCGAGGGGTGCCTAATCTGGTAAGACTTATGACTACACTTTAGCAGAGTATAACTTGACAAATAAATAACATAAAAAAAATTACGTTCATATTCGTACCTACTAAAAGTATGTTGAATATGAACGAATTTCAGAATGTCACCTTTTTTTAGTTGTCCACGTCACTTAAAATGCCTCACGAGCGAAGCCGTGGACGAAAGTTAGAATTATAGGATAGCTTTTTAATTTTCTTCTAACCATAATGTTACTGTACGTAAAGGAGGACTTTATCAAATTTGATTAAATTATTATAAATAGATCTCTGGTTCACACTTCAAAATACAGTTGCCGGAATCGAGAAATATGTTGTTCAAAGCTCAAAGTTCATTGGATGCCTAAATCACTCTAAATAATAAATACGCTTATGTACTCTTATAATCGAAATTTATATAACAGCATCATGAATTATGATGAATCGTGTGTCATATAATTTGCACAATAATCCAATAGCCTACTTACATACAATACCGTTTGTTGTAGTTTCGTAAAACCTCCTAACATAATCGGCGTGAGTCAACATTGTAACAATAATGTGTACAGTTCAGTAATGCACGCGTAGGTGTATAATTTTATCTAAATGAACCTATTTCTTTAACGGTACCATTGTAACGTTTTTACATATAGTACACGCAATAGTTTGTTTTTAACGCCATCTATCAGCTCAACATACGTACTACATTGTTGGATGTAAATGTTTGTTATTTTTTAATTTGTTCTCAAATTTGTTTTCAACACTTTCGTCATTCGTCAAAAACTTAGAATTCCTCTTTGTTCATTCGTAGTACTTTGTGAAACTACAATTTCGACATCAATAAGACAAATATACTTGATTTTTACACATGGATTTGAAGTTTTTCGTATAATATTCGATCTCACCATTAATCTATGATTAAATAGTAAATAATATGGTATATATAGGTGATTTTAAATGATAAATAAGATTCCTGTCCTGGCTGATTTCTGACCACTTTATTGGGTATTAAATGGTAAATAAGACTAGCTGATTTCTACCCACTTTATTGACCATTAAATGGCAAATAAGTCTAGGTGATTCCTACCCACTTGATGGAGCATTAAATATCAAATAAGTCTACCTGATCTCTGTCCACTTCATTGAGCATTAAACGTAAAAAAGACTAGCTGAATCCTGCTTATTTCATGGAGCATTAAAATGGTACACAAAACTAGCTGATTCTTGACCACTTCATGGAGAATTAAATGGTAAATAAAACTATCTGATACTTCTGCACTTCATTGAACATTTAACGGTGATTAACACTCGCTCCTTTCTGCCCATCTCATTGGGCATTAAACGATTAATAAGACCAGCTCATTACTGTCCACCTCGTTGACCACTCGTTGACAAATGACCACAGTCCTATGCCGATACGTTCAATAATTTTGAGGTTATTGAGCCTCAAAGAAACTTAATTTTCATTACATAGGTATATTACGGTCTGTTCGATATCCCACATTATGGGCATAATAACGCACCCTTGATTTTCTAAGATCTCCACTCACTACTCAGCATGAACGGCCGCAAAACTTTCTTCAATAATCCGTTACCCGGTAAGTGTGACGCGTTCTAAAAACGCGCTCCAGTTTCGAGACGCGCGGATGCACGACAAGATGGCGGTCATGGACTTCTCGCCGTTTGTCTCTGAAAACATTGTTGTAAATATTACAGTGTTATACGAAATACCGTTCATGATCATCAATCTTGTTATGAACTCTTCTAAACATATTGAATCGTGAGCCGATTCAATACAATTGTTCTATCTTTGTATATTCGAATTTTCTTTTAAATCCTTTATGGATACGCCACCCTCCCGGGGGAAAGAGTGTGTTATGTCCGACTAGCACGGACGAAAGCCCCAAGGTGTACCGTCCGCCGCATTGCAGGGGTAGCCAGGGATTGAACCTGCTGTACAAGCCTGAAAAACGGCTCCTGCGGCACTCTGGCAAATGAACGCTAGGCTTCACCCTACTGTAGAGACACTTCTGGAGACACGACCAGTCGCTTTCCCTCGTCAGCCTCACCAGTGCAATGAGGAGGTGGGCCCCCCGACCCGTCCCCTCGGGTTCAGTTACGGTATTGGAAGCAGACGGGCATTACTCCTTGCCCTTCCCACTAAGATAGTAAACATGCTTACCATAGAGAGAACTGTTTCTACAGTGTAGCTGCTGGAGCCTACCTATAGGTAAGTGTTTGGCTACAAAGTTTCAACTTCAAATTGGTAGCTACTTCGGGAAGCATTAGAAAGAGCTATGCACCACGCGATGTTTGTGTAAATGTTTTATCAACTATAAACTATTTTCACCAGATCTTAAGAATAAAAATCTCATCTGATTATAATTAGCGATCTAGCCCAATATCTAGGCCGAGAGGAGCACTACCTCTCAAGTGTACCTGCCGAAACAGACCTATAGATTTTTTGGAAATTAGTCTAAGGTTTTCCAACAAAGTCCCTAAAAATAAAAATAATACCTTTCCACTTTCATGTGTAAGCGTGTATGTGTGGAGGTGATATGTGTAATGTTGTCGCAGTTTTGTAAGATTTAGTGTCACTGTATCGCGCGAGCAGCATACTCAAGGGATCCACGCCGAGGGATTGGACCTAGGCTTGAGTCGCTACCGAGCAGACATGTCTAAAATTGATTAAAATGTATTTTATCACTTATTTGAAAATGCAATATATTTTTTAAATCTAAAAAGTACAGACATGTTAGATTTACATTTTTTTTTAATTTATTTTTGGCAATCCATCTTTCAGATTATTACTGCCATTGTCGCGAAGTCAATAATATTACAAGCGTCGTACGATCATTTCAATATTAAGCGTCGTATGAATCAATATTCTAACAGGATGGTGGATCCCTTGTTAGAACCTTCCCGGGAGTTTTTGTGGCATCCCAGAATTTCCTGCTCCGTGGTATTATTTTCTATTCACTTCACTTATGCACAATAAACTAACTATATTACGTAAAACACCACCAAATTTACAAAATATAGAGTCAAATGACACAAGATTATAAATAAAATATAAAATCCACTACATGACAGACTAAAATCCCACCAAAAACTCTAGATTTACATTCTTATTATATGTATAGATTTAAAAACAGAATAAAACGTGAAATCTTATTTTTAATTACAAATTTATTCATGCATTTTGGTACTGTGGCACATAAAGATACACAGGAATTAGAATTGATAAAACAGGAAGCGACAAACAAGTCGTATTTAAAATTAATCAGAAGTAATTTTAGACCTCATATTAATCTTGTAAATTGTATACTGTTCTATGAAACAGTTTTTGTAACGATTTCGATTTATCGTTTCTACGAAACACTATCGTCTTATATTCTATTTTTATGTTCGATTTCCGCAATTATCTTAAACGATATTAGCTGAATAATGATTGTCACAATTCATTTATCCATATACCGTAGAATGTTTTTTTATATCATAGGAGGCATAGGGACAGGTAAGTCCCCTTATGCTAAGATATCACCATCGTCCATGCACACTCGCAACACCAGGAGAGTCGCAAGTGCGTTGCCTGCTTGTGTTTGGGGGAGGAGGGAATAAGGAAGGGGTGAGGGAGGAGGAGGGGAGATGGTCTTCTGGCACTCTCACTGACCAAATGAAATGTAGCAATGCAAGCTCTGTTACTTCACGTCAGTTTTCTGTGGGTCGGGTGTACTACCCCGGACGAGCCGACCCATCCATGCTGAAACCAGTTCAGCGTGGCTCTTCCACACACCACTACACCACATGTACTAAAATGTAATAATATCGTTTATTTCCACTATCTATACAAATAATCAGAATGTAAATGTAATGTGTCTGTACTTTTCACATTTTTGAAAAAAATTTGCTGGTGTTTTGGAATAAGTTATAAAATACATTTCAATCATTTTTAGAAATGTCTGTCTGACTTTCTGTTTGTTAAACACGTATCTCTGCTAAAACACTGCGTTCAAAATAGGACCTCATCAAAATCATAAAGAATATCCTCGAGAGTAACTTTGTTTCATTAAAATCGGCCCACTTTATCAAAAGTTATTGTAATTTGAATAACGGCTCCAGTTAATTACGAGAGAAGAGTAAGTAATCAAAGAAATAAATAAATACATTTCAATCTCATACAAAAGTAGGATATTCACATACGACAGATGTTGTGTAAAATGTGTTCTAATCTCCATTGAAACGAAACATTGACACTGGCAAATGCTTCTGCGGAGCCAAAACAAGAAATATTACACAAATTATGAGATGACGTCTCCATTGGCTACATGGTTGAGGTAGTTTTGCCTTTTCCTTACTAGGAAAAATATTGAACCATTCAAGTCGGTGAATACTACTGAATGCATAACTTTGAACTTTGACATGGAACACAAATTATGAAATGACGTCTGACTTGGCTGCATAGACTAAGTATCTCTGCCTTTTCCTTAGAAAGAGAAAATTAGAACAAAGAAAAAATATGTGATTACTAATTTTTTTTTGATTACACATTGTTTTGATACCTTAGCTTTATTCTTAGTAAGGAAAAAACTAGAACCACAAAATAGTCTGTGGTTACTACTAACAATACGGCTTTGATCTTTCAAATTGAATACAAATTATGCAATGACGTCTATCATGGTTGCATGTTTTAGGTACCTTTGTTTTAGGTTATAGGCTATAATATATCATTATTACTAATAAAGTTTTCCGTAATATAGTTAGTTTATTGTGTATAAGTGAAGTGAATGGAAAATAATACCACGAACTTTCCTGGAAGGTTCTAACAAGGGATCCACCATCTTGTTAGAATACTGATTCACACGACGCTTGTGATATTATTGACTACATGACTATGGCAGTAATAATCGGAAAGATTGATTGCCAAAAATAAAGATTAAAAAAAGAGCGGAGCACCAATAAACAAAGTTTTAAAAATCTGGTTTTTATATTATAACGGATTCCGCTGCGTGTTAGCCCAAAGTCATTATATCACGCGGAAGACGTCGCGTGCAGAAGTTAGTTTAAAGATAATTAAAATTTTATAAATGGTATAAAATCGAAGCTCAAGCCGATGGTAGCATAAATCTTATCTAAGTTATGTAAACATCTTCCAAAGGTTTGCCTTAAATAGATCTTACTAAGAGGTCGCTTAACTGTACATGTATAGTGTAAATTGCTTTGTAAACATATGTATATTTCTCTATGGCGTCTAATAAATAATATTGAGTCAATTTTAAACATAACGGTTCTATGTAGAAGATACAGTTAATCAAAGTTATTATAAAAGTGTTCATGTGAATCATAAGTATTAAATAACTAATATTCTATACATACGTATAATAAAAACGTAAATGTTGGTCTGTACGTTTTAGATTTTTGTGAATAATATTGTCTCAAGTGGGTAGGAAT
>JACEII010000117.1:175622-212282 GCA_014332785.1 Antheraea mylitta
TTTTTTTTTCGAACTGATTAGGCTATTGACTTAGCAATGCCTTCACAGCTTCACCGGATTACTGCTGTTTCTTTCATACACATTACTGTTAGAGTACTACGTTCATGATAAAACGTCACCAAGAAAATCATAAAGTATATTTTCAAGTAATATTTAGTCTTTCTTTTATTAAAATCGGTCCACTCTGTCAAAAGTTATTGTAATTTGAATGACGGTTCAATTTAAGTACGAGAAAAGAGTAGGTACGCAAATGCAATTCAATCTTTTACAAAAACAGGATATTATATATGTAAGTGGTTTATCTGTAGATGGTAGAGCCACGCTGAAGATATTACTGGTTTCAGCATGAATGGGGCGGCTCGTCCGGGGTAGTACCACCCGACACACAGAAACGACGTGAAGTAACAGTGCTTGTATTGTTGAGTTTCTTGCGCTCATAGAGAGCGCCAAAGGACCACCTCCCCTTTCCCCTCGCCAGCCCTCCTTCTTCCCTTCCCCCTCGCCCCAAACACAGGCTGGCAACGCATTTGCGATTCCCCTGGTGTTACTACTGTCTATGGACGGCGGTGATCACTTAACATCAGCTTACCCGTCTGTTCGTTTGCTGCCTGTCATAAAGAAAAAAAATATTATATAATGTATAAACATTAACAATATCCAAGTCAGTACATAAAACACTGTTTTTTACGTTAATTTTCACGCTGACGAAGTTACGGGCACAGTTAGTAATGTAATAAATAAGCATTATGTTTTTGTAACCACGATTATGAGTGTCTATATAACATTAGTGAGTTAACAATTATTCAAAGGAGAAAATATAATTTCTCCGTGTCGCATCGTGCGCCAGGGAAATGCAATTTTCTTATGCAACTATCTTTAATGCAATGCAACCGGCACAAAACCGACCTTTCTAATATTACACACATGTATTTGGCTTGCTTTCTTCGACATACTCTCGGGTAAAGTGGTCGACGATGAAAAAATATGCTTTCTTTTTCAATGTCGACCGAAGAACGAGATAGTAGTAACATACGCGAAGGTTAGAGCGAGATGTATGTGTGTTACGCGCTGCGTCTGGATTTCGAAACGGAGCGTAGATAAAATATCCCGTCGCGTGACTTTGACAGTTCCTCGAACGAAATAAGGTTGTTTGTTTATTTGAAAATGTAATAGTAGTGATGGGCTGTTTCGTTGTCGCGAGTTGATGCGAGTCGATTCGCGTGCGGTGATATGTGGGGCAATCGAAAGCCTTTCTCCGCTTGGCGGTTAAGTATTTTAAACCGTTAGTTTTTTTGTGGCAGACATTACGGCAATAAGGCGGGTGGCATCATTTTTTCGCTTTGTCACGTTAGATCATTCTTGTTAGACGTTGTTCGAAAGCTGCGTTCTGCTTCTTGGATCCGAGCCGCTTAACTGTAACTCATAACGGAGAAATGATGTAACTGATAGCATCATCCAATCTTTGTATCAATTTGAAGTATATTTATTTTCCTTTTACTTTGTATTATTTATTTTATTTTGATAATAAAATAACCAGTCCGGAATTTCGTTCATATTAATGACAATACAAAATTGAATAACAATACGGTACCGTATAGTATGCATTGCATTACTTAGAAAGAATGTAGCTTTCTGTCAATGAAAGGATTTTGAGAATCGCATAATTAATTCCAGAGATTAGCTTCTACAAACAAACGACTTTATAATTTATATTATCAATAAATATGGAATTGTTATTATTTATTTACTAGTTTATTTGCATCGCCGTCTGTGTCGTTTATTATCTTAAGAATATTTTTTATCTACAAAAGAAAAAATAAAATCACCACACCTCTAGCCTCATTTTTCCAAGACACATGTATCAATGAAATTATGAAAATAGCAGTTTTGTAAAACTCGAGTAGCTTTATATTAAATGAAGCGATGTGATATCTTTTCTTTTAGAAGAAGACTTGCCGTGTTATTACAAAAAAGTTAAATAAACATTGAGGTCTTACTTAAAAAGAGTTTGTTCACAAAAGAGTGTCTTAACCTTATTACAGATGGACACGATTTAAATTAAATTATTCTCTAAAAGTTATGTATGTGGACAGTTCCAATGTAATTGTCGTGATTTATTGTTTTTCTATTAGTTGGCAAAATACATTTCGTTGGTATATTTATTTTGGAACAAATAAATAAATTAAACAGTTTAGAAATTCACAAGTAAATCAAAACTATATGACATTACTGATATCTGATAGTGTCTTTAGTCTGTCATTATACTATAGTTCCACCTTAGGCACTTTGACATGATATATAAATCTTATAATTAGCTTATTTTATATATTTTATACAACATTATCTTTTAACTAAAATATCACAAAAATGATAACTAATTCAACGTGTAATCAGTAAATTGTAATAATGAAGATCTGAGCAAAAATATTCATAAAATGAAATAGTTTGCAAGATATCTGTATGTAGTCGAACGTTTTTGAATGATGATATCGAATTGAAGGAATACTATTCAGAGTTGCTTGCATAAAAAAAAAATGAAATGTTTAACTAGAGACCGCTTGGACACAATTTTGTACTAATAAAGTATTTTAAGCATGACTTCGACAAGATTTAAAATTTTAGGAACTCCTTTGTAAAACTTGTGTTATACCCGTGTTCATTTTTGTATTAGTAATAAGACCGTAAGTGTCTTAGAACTAAAACTAAAAATAATGAATCTCAATATATATCCAATTAGGTGAAATTTAATATTATTTAATTTATACATACGTTTATATTTTATCATCCATCAGTCTTTTAAGTCCGCCGTTTTTCCATTTGTAGATGGCAAGGACTTGGGGGTAATAAAAATAAAAAAATGTAATTAAAGAACATTCATGCACTAAGGTAAATCTACAAAAATCAAAAATACCTACAATTATAAGTTATATATTTATATTTCAATGATTTAATTCTTTGTTTATCCGGTACGTCACCTTGAATATGAAGAAATATTTTGTACGAATTTCATATTTAATAAAAAAATAAATTTTAATTAGTTACAAAGAGCTGAGGGTTGGGGTTTGTGAAATAATTATGCATACCAAGGAAATAGCGCTATAAGGAAGAACGAAAAAACATTACATTAGGCGATAGATAAGTGTCTGATATGACGAAGTTTTTAGCGGGATTTTGGAATGTCATGGAGTAGTTTTTATATTTTATTCATAATCTTGTGTTACTTGGCTCTGTACTGTATAATTAGTGGTGTTTTATGTAAATAGTTTGGTTATTGTGCACAAGTGAGATTGGTGGGAAATAATACCACGAATCATGTATTCTGACTTACCCCAAGAACTCCCTGAAAGGTTTTAACAAGACGGCCACCATCTTATTAGTTAATGGAAATGATCGTAAGAAACTTGTAATATCATTAACTACTCGACAATATCAATAATAAACTACTAGAAGATTTGGAAGAAGATTTGTTTGGAAAAGATAATATGACGAGGAATCAAATCTTAATATTATAAATAAGAATTTAATTTTGTTTATTTCCGTTCGATGTCTAAACTTTTCAACCAATCATCATTTTCCATTTACATTGTCTGGTATATAAAACTACATAGGATATATATCATCCAATAAGTGCTATTTTTTATATCATAAGAGGCAAACGAATATGGCGGAGTTACCTGATGTTAAGTTATAAGCACCGTCCATAGACACTAGAACACCAGGGAAGTCGCAAGTGCCTTGATAGCCTAGGGGGGCTTGCAGAATTGAGGAAGGGTGAGAGGAGAGGACAGAGGAGAGAAAATAGTCCTCGTAAGGGATATTTCAAATCTCAATACAAAAGAAGCCACTGTCAACAACGAGGAAAATAAAATTAGAGCATAAAAATACAAGTATTATTTTTAATGATTCATTTTAAAACGAACCACGTCTCTCTATTTATATCTAATTAACTTTTACTAATAAATAATGTCTATTATAACGTAATTACTATAAAGATTATATTTATTTAACATTTAGAATGTAATTAAAAACTTAATTATATATCATGTAGTCGTCACATGAGTGTAACAGGCGGCTGAATTATAATTGCATAATTTGCATAGACGCGGACGGTGCAACTGGTTGGTTGGACGCGGCCACTTTCTCCCGCTAACGGGACTCGGAACTGGGACATCCGCCAACACTAGTTATTGTTACCCCGTCCGCCATTAAAGTCTACGCTTGGTCGCCGTTGTAATTTAAATGTGGAATCGTTATTGTGTTTTGATGGGAATTCTCTACCATCTTGTTGTTTATGGATGTTAAGTTTTGTTTCACATCTATGGCTACGGGTGAGAACGATAGTTGGCGTTTACGCGTCGCCACGCTATACGATTTTCAAGGTTTAATTTTTGGGATTAATGAATATAAATAAAAAGTGTATGTGTACTTATGTACACGCGTTAGAAGTTATACTTCTTTGGCTTAGCAAGACAAAAATCATTTCAAAATTTTTATCTTTCGCCTTATTCTACGTATGTAGGAAAAACGACACTAAAAATAGGAAAAAGGTATTTAATACATTGAAAGTTTTAATACAAAGAAATACAAAGAAACAAAATGTTACTCATAGCTAACCTCAGGGTGTCAGTTTTTCATGACGGTGTGCGCGCGCATCGTAAAAATTTACTCTCATAATTTTTCCCTAACGCGCCAAAAGAAGTATAACTTCAATAAACAAATGAATATTTTATTTTTGATCACGCAATATTTCCTATCCTTTTATCCCTTTATTATCCTTTTATGTATATCACCTGTCCAAACAATTTCGATGTTTTATATTTGCCAGGCGTTTCACGACGTTTCAAAAGTTTCTTAATCTAGCCTCAGTGCCGAGTCGGGTCACAAAGTTTGTGAAAAACTTCTTCATAACTTGTACACTGTTTAAAAATGATATATATGGATTACTCACTAATTTATATACGTATGAATATGTAGCTTAGCTCAGGTTACCTTAGTTAGGTCGCGAATTGCATGAACTAGGCAACAGAACAAGCCGAGGTGTACCGTGGACCCTTGAGATAGTTGTCTAATTAAATCGACTGAGTGCCTTAAGCGCTCGCATTAGTAATCCGGTGAAGCTGTTAAGGCCTTGCTAAGACAATAACGTAGTCATTTAAACGAAAAAGAAAGCGAATTAGGTGTACAAAATAATTTTATTAACATTATTTATTATGCTCTACTCCATTTTGAATGCATGCTCTTAATCGACGCGGCCATTCCACCACATCATATTTATTTCTGCCGTTGTATTAACCAGAGATGCTTGAAAAGATTCCAAATTCAGACTTAAAGCAGACTTTCTCCTTCAAATATTATTATATCTTGCAATCGATAGGGTTCAAATCAGGAATAGAAGAGGGTCAGTTTTGATACCCAATGAAATCAATTGCAAGTCAGCCGGATGTGGGTGCTTCGTGCCTTATAAGTAGATGTAGAATCCTGCTAGAAACAGCAGTATACAGTAGAGTATCACTAATTCGGTACTATTGAAAGTTAGGTGTGTTGGATTATTGGTCATATCGGGCTACTGAATTGCAATGAATTGCAATACATTTTTCCGTTTTCTATTTGCATTAGCAATTGTCGATAAGCAACTTGGTTAGACCCCCTGATTAGGGAGACTGTCTACTGTATTATACATACAAGTATATGCTTGTACAGTGAAAAAAAAAAACATACAGACGAATTGATAACCTCCTCCTTTTTTTGAAGTCGGTTAAAAATATAGTTGCTGTGAGGCTTAATCACGTAAAAACTACTCAATGTATCAATTTAGAGCTATTTTTAAGATTTAATGACTATCCTTTTTGACTATTTTTTGGATACAATTTGCTCTTTGTAATTTTTAATGCCTTAATAAAGCAGCTAGTATCTATCAGCTATCTATCTCATATCTCAGTATCTATCTCTATAAAGAAAGTGATGAGTTCTGCCGTTGTGCGCGAAATAAGTATGAGTGAACACGGAAATAACTAAATAGATTGCGATCATTTTTTTAGCTTAATTTTTTAGACGTTTGTTCCTCGTCTTATTAAAACCATCATAGCTTGCCACAATAACTTAATCAATACATATAATATAGTGCGGTGAAGCTGTAAAGACCTTGAAAGGGACATAAACGCAGGCAGTTGGAAAAAAGTACATATAATAAGAATGTGGGTGAATAAAGTAGGTGGTAGAGCCACGCTGAAGCTATTACTGATTTCAGCATGAATGGGTCAGCTCGCCCAGGGTAGTACTACCCGACACACAGAAACACCGACGTAACAATTCTTATAGGTAGTGGGATAGCTGGAGGTGCACCTTCTCTGCCTTTCTCCCCTTCCTCTCTCTCCACCCTTCACCAAACACAGGCTGACAACGCATTTGCAACTCCCCTAGTGTTGTTAGTATCTATGAACGGCGGTGATCATTTAACACCAGGTAACGCGTATGTTCATTTGCCTCCAATGACACAAAAAAAAAAAAAATTAACATGTCTGTACGTTTTTGTTTTTTGTGAAAAAAAATCTATGTGCCTTGAAATAAGTAATAAAATATATTTCATTCAATTCAATCAATTTTAAACGGAGTGCTTTCAATTTAACTCCTACTTTTCAAGGGGTTTCCCTACCAGTTACGAACAACCTCGAGCTTCTTGGGATCCATTTAACATCTGATCTCAACTTTGGCCGTTCAATTTAGCAAAAAGCAAGAACAGCTGCGAAGAAACTTGGGATCCTCTTTAGGGTGAAGCGATATTTCACACCGAAACAGCTTCTCAGCCTGTACCAAGCACAGGTACGCACATGTGTGGAATACTGCTGTCACCTATGGGATGGATCAGCCAAATATCAGCTGGCCGCTCTTGACTCCATTGAGCGCCGTGCTCGTCGACTTATCGATGACGAAACGCTGTGGGAGACCAAAATGCTCAATTTAGAACATCGACGGCAAGTAGCTAGTCTTTCAGTGTTTTATAGATTACACTTTGGAGAGTGTGCACAGGAATTGCATGCTATAATCCCACCGTCCCCATTCCATCAGAGGACGACAAGACGTCGTGAAGGCTTCCACCCTTATGTGGTCGATATTCCCGAGATTCGTACAAAGCGATTTGCTTCTACATTTATTATACGTACGGCTAAGGTGTGGAATTCACTTCCGGCTTATGTCTTCCCGTCATCATATAACTTGGGAGTGTTCAAGAGTAGAGTGAACCGGCATTTAGCAGGTAATGCGATCCATCGTTGGCTTCATCGTCACTTACCATCAGGTGAGATTGTGGCCAAGCGCATGCCTGTAAAACATTAAAAAAAAAATTAGAAATGTCTTGTTTGTTTGTTTGAACACGCGTCACTGTTAAATTACTGCGTTCACGATAAATAATCATAAAGCATATTGTCGAGTATCTTAATCTTGGTTTCATTATAATTGTTTCACTCTATCAAAAGTTATTGTAATTTTAATGGCGATGCGACTTAATTACGACACAAAAGTAGATAAGTAATTGAACTTATATATTCAGAAGACTTTGTTTTTTTTTTTATATCATAGAAGGCAAATGAATAGGTGGTGTTAAGTGATCACCACCGTCATTAGACACCAGAACCACCTGAGGAGTCGAAAGTATGTTGTCAGTCTGTAATGGGGGGTAGAAGGGAAAGGGAAGGGAAAAGGGGTAGGTGGGCCTCCGGAGCTCTCACTTTCCGAACGAAACGAAACAATGCACACACTGTTCATTCACGTCGATTTTCTGTGGATCGGGTGGTAGGGTAGGTACTACCCTGGACGAGCTGACCCATTTATGCCGAAAGTAGTTATAGCATCAGCGTGGCTCTACATTAAGTTCCTTCTCAAAGAGTTATCAAATGTAGTCAAAAAACTGAGTAGACGATATTTATAATACATGGATTTAATTGATTATGGGAATTACGTGTTTCTATGTTTAATCTGAAGTTACTGTGGGTTGTCTTCATTTTTTATCATTACTGCTTAATCTTAATAGAAAAGTATAATAATGTGTAAGTAGAGAATAGATATTTCGAAAAAAAGTGTATGTGTTAGTGAAAGTATCGTCAATATCGGTTTAACCGTTGTGGAAATTGGCCTCGACCAACAGCAAACACTTTATATGTATTATCGGGCTCATAAGGTAATGTTGTATAAATACGGCAACACCATGTATAAATAATGTTAGAGTGTAATAAAATTAACCGACACAGAAGTTCAGGGTCAGCATGAGCGGGGAGGTAAGTGGGTCGGGCTGGAGAAAGTACGGCGAAAGGTGGCCGCGTTTGGGGTCTGAGTTACACGAGTTACGTTGCGCGTGCCCGCGTGACACTTTCCTCCGGCTTACCGCTCATGATCTCATCTGTATAACTAGCTGTTTCCCGTGGTTTCGTACGCGTTTTTTATATAGTAATTATTTTGGAACCTTTATTTGATATCCACGTATATACAATGAAAACAGTATGCGGTTTATATCGATAAAGATGTAAAATATCTTTGAGATATCGATACATCAGTGTTAACAAACAACAAACAAACAAAAAGACCGACATAATGTAAATACTAGAAACTTTAATAAACTGGTCGTCCCATGTTTCAGACTTAGCAAAACCAGTAATAGTTTCTTAGGTGTTAGGTTTTACAATAAAGTCCCAAAACATGTTACTGATTTGCCGGACTGTAAATTTAAGCGCCACATCAAGCGGGTTTTAGTGTCAAAAGGATATTATAGAGTGGATCAGTATTTGAACGATAGTGATGTCTGGAATTGACTCCTCTCTGTGCATCCACTAAAAACTATTGTATGATGTATTGGAAATAAATGTAAAAAAAAAATGCACCCGATCGAGTTTCTTGCCAGTTCTTCTCGATTGCTAGGTTGTTTTCCGAACCGGTGGTAGATTTTAACGTTCATAAGCGCCTTATTAGGGCCTAAACTGAATAAAGTATTTTTGATTTTGATCTTGAACAAACAATTCTAAAATAGTTATGTGACGTCATATTATCGACACTAAGCACTATTACAACAGTTATGCGGTGATGTAAGTGTATTTAAATTTAAAAATTGTTTGCTATTAGGTTAGTCCGACACTGGATAAGCGATGCAGGCTTAAAAATTATGTTCGACGTAATATCCATACAATACGTTGAATGACGTAGCCTTAAATATCGTTTCTGGTTGATTGTCGTTGTTGTTAGATTGCCCAGTCCTTCCACCTTTGCTTACAACTATAAAAACAGTGGCTTTAGAGTAATGACCATAAAAAAAAACAGTAAAAAACTAGAATAATTATTATTAGGTAGTGCAAGATACAATGAGAAATTTGCGAATATAAGAAATACTGTGTAATGTATTGGAACGAAGTTCCTTATCGCGCGTTGTGAAAGGGGGCTAGACGGAAAAAATTCTTACGAAAAGTTGTCACGACACTTTTTGCTATAGTAAGCTATTGTAAGCTGTGCGGCGTCGCATGTTTCTCTGTCTGTCTCTCTCTCTCTTATAGAAAGCAAGCCAGATATTTTCATTTCTATTTCGCATTGAACAGTGTGGTGTCGCGACGATTATTTTTGTTGAGTGTATACAGGTTTTTTTTATGTAAATATTAAAATAATAATAATAATGATCCCAAACATATGTTTCCTACTTCAGTTACCACAAGCCAATTATTACGAAAATTGAGCCTACTGATTAAGTTTATATAACATTATATTTGTTAATAATATAAAAAATATTATTATAATTTAAAAAAAATAAAATTTTATTACAATTCCTTCACTAATTAATCGAAAGGAACTTCGTTCCATCCGGGTGTCCCTTGACACCTCTCAAGTTTTTCTATTTCATTCTTTCGCACATCAACTCCTCGGCTGAGTTTTCGAGACCTAGACCTCAAAATGGCAGATAATGTTTCTAAATATCTAGTTTTAGAATAATTATTTTTAATGACATCATGTATTTAAAGTTTTGCAAATTTTATACTAAATACGGATTTTTTTTTAACTTATGCTGCCAACAGTCTGTTGAACACTACATCATAAAGTCTCCATGAGTATGGAGATAGTCACTCATGGTTTTTGAGAGTCCAGGAGTTAAATATATAGATGTGTATGATTATCTATATACACGTATATATAATATATACATATGTATATTTAATATAATTTCGTAGTTTCATCGATTTTCAAATCACATCGGAGCTAAAGCAGTTTTGGCTCAAAATAAATAATGATAATATTTGTACAACAAATACAACTGACGTACTACACTAACTATACACACATTTTTTATAATATTATGTTATCACTATTTACCATTATAATACGTAATAATAAGAGATGCATCACTGGAACTTTATTTCCGATCTGACTATGCTATTAACCTAGCAAGGTCTTAACAGCTTCACTGTTAACTACATTTTTACTGGAACAATGCACTTCATGTCATGCGGTAACGCTGTTAATGACCACTTGAGCCGAGTTTACACGATTCCATACGTCACTGACCAGAGCGCAGTAAGGTCGAGTGGAGCCGATTCAACGTCAGTGAACAAAGCGTAAAGGTTCATTAAAAAAATGTGATTATCGCGTTACATAGCTTTTAGTGTGCGACAAGCTTAATGATGCCGTTCGTGAGGTGTAGCTCGCCGCGGAACTGCCATAATTTTCACCGCTTTTCCTCGATTCAACACTTTCATCGTGCTCATGGAAATCGCTGCGGTTGACTCAATCGTTTTAATATTACAATCATTTATCAACGTCCACATCTAATGTATATAATATATGTTAATATTATAGGAGGCAAACGAACAGATTATCTGATGTTAAGTGATCACCGCCGTCCATAGACACTAGCAACACCAGCGTTGCCGGTCTGTGTTTGGGGGAGGGAGGAGGGTTGAGGAAGAGTGTGAAGGAGGGGGATAGGGGAGGTGAGCTTCTGGCGCTCTCACTGATCGAACGAAGCGCAACAATGTAAGAACTGTTACTTTACGTCAGTTTTTGTGAGAGGGTGGTACTACCCTGGACGAGCCGTCCCATTCATGCTGAAACCATTAATAACTTTAGTGTAGCTTTATATTTATTAATTACTATAATATGATAATATTAATTAGTTTGTAAATATTTATTTTTCGGAAAGCTTTTATGTATATTTGATGTATATAGATAGGGTATATAAAAGATTTTGAAGTAATTCAAATCAAACAGTCTTTAATCCGTAAATCTTTATTATATTAAAGCAAAACCACATTATCTCTTGAAAGGTCGATCTTAATTATACCTCGAATTTTTGGAGGGATTCTAGTATTTTATATAGTGGATTTTATATTTCATTCATAATCTTTTGTTATTCGGCTCTACATTTTGTAATATTGATGGTGTGTTACGTAACTAATTGTACACAAGTGACGTGGATAAGAAATAATTCCAGGGAGCATAAATTAGAGATAACGCAAAAACTCCCTGGAAAGTTCTAATAGGAGGGCCAACATCTTGTTCTTTCTTAATTTTGAACTTTTTTTTTTTCGAAATGACTACGTTATTGACCCAGCAAGGTCTTAACAGCTTCACCGGACTACTAAGGCGAGGTCTTAAGACACTCAGCCGATTTTATTTTGGCAACAAGCTCAAGAGTGCACGGCACATCTTGACTTGGCTGTTGCCTGTTGCATGCAAAATCGCGACCTCTATTAGCTAACCTAGCTAACTATTCATATGTGTATGAGTTGTTGAAACGTATATGTGTACCAAGCATACACGCCTCAACAATTCCTCCATATATGTATTATCGTAAAATTGAGAGTTTTTCAGTTCGATAAGGGAAAAAAAGTAAACCCTTCCACTTTCATGTGTAAGCTTGTAGGCTTGCACGTGTGTGGTGGTGCTCGTGTAGTGTTGTAGCAGTGATGTATATTTGTGTGTCACCGTATCGCGCTAGCAACGCACTCAAGGGCTCCCTACCGAAGGTTCGAACCTAGACTTGAGCCGCAACCGTGGGAGACCTAATCGGGTGACTTTGAACTATCTATGTAATCTGGAACTGGGTTAGAATTTTGGTCTATAGTTCAGTCAGTGATAAAAATGTCGATTTTTGGACGTTAACATTTAAAAAAGTAGTGCGTGGAGTCCATCCGCACGGAAGAAGTGAAACTTCGTAATGTGGAAATGAAAATAGGAAATATGAAAATAGGTTGCAAATGTTTTTGAGTATTTCGTTTATAGTGCAAAGTTCTTGTTTTGCGTCGCCACCCCAACAATCAGGTTTAGGTCCAGCCTATAGATTTCACATTAAAAAAAATCATTCCTCTTATTTTAAACACTGACATTTGACATTATACCATTCAAAAAGAATAAATCAATTTTACTGTATAAAATAAATGAAATCTACAAAGCCAAAAAATACATACTATATTTTAAACATGGCAAATATATGCATTTGTCAAATTTTCATAGAAATGCTTGTGACTAGACAGAACAAACAAAAGTTGATTGGCCCAATAAATATGCAAGAAATCAAAACGTATTGAATGCGGATCTTTGAAGTAGACACTGTTGGGAGTGTATCTATGAGCGATGTATGCACACGTGGATACCGTTATGCAGTTAGTCTGGTCCATAGACTTGCATTCGGGGCCGCTTTCCCATTTCACCGACCGACATTGCAGGGTTGTCGAAACTGGCAACATTTTTGTTTAATAGAACTTAAATAGAATTTTGATTCGCAAACAAGATAATAAATGATAAAGAGTGGTGACGGTAAACATTTGTCGGGTAGAGTGTTGAAAACACCGGTGCTTGTTCTCGTCAAAGTTAAAGAGCCTAGGGTGCAGTCGGTACTTGGATGGGTGAGCGCTTCGTGTCACGCGTTACGTTGGCTTTTTGTTGTTCTTTTTCAATTAAAATGTTTTCATGCACTACAAAAAAAAAACCCTTTTATCATGTGTCCTTTACGACAAATCCTGTTTTTTTTTTCTAAGTCGATTAACTAGTTGGTTACGAATCTGCCACAATAAAACGAAAAGAAATCGTATTCAAGCTAACTTGCTAATCCTTTTTCATGTAATTTATATAATTTTGGAATAATGAGCATTTGACATATTATTTTTCAATCCTAATATTATAAGTTCCAATGAGTTTGTTTCTTTGCTTTGCTTTCAGGTCTTATTTACTCAGCCAATCCTAATTAAATTTTGAATGCGTGTTGTCAGGAATACAAAAAATAACATAGGATTCCTTTAATCCAAAAATAAGTATTGTTCCCGAGGAAGATGCCAAATTTTCATTAACGCGAGAGAAATCCGTGGCAAAAACTAGTATATAGATATTTATATTGATGAGGATAAAGACTTGTGATAATAAATAAAATAGGTGTTGTGCCAACCCTACGACCGGCGCAATAGCGCTCGTTCAAACATCGCGGTCACCCAGTTAGCTAAATGTCTTTGAGTGTGATTGAATACATAGACACGATGCAGATACCAATGTGAAACATTATTAGAAAGCTGCATCGTTAGTAAACAAGCCGAGGTGACTGTTAAAACTAATGGGAACACGTGGCATATCAGTACGAACTTGAATTGTCTTGAACTATAGTCGTGTAACTCTCGCGTTTATCAGCGCGTTGAGTATTGTTGATTTAATTCTCCGCCGGATAATTATAGAGTCGTAGGATGCGATAACTTCGCCTTGTGAGGCACTAATCAAACTGATATGGGTTTTTAAGAACGTGCATATGATAATAATCATGTATACTCCGCTGCTGAAAAACTTAGACAGGTGGTAGACGCTAAAGCTATTACTGGCTTCAGCATGAATGGGTCGGCTTGTCCGGGGTAGTAACACACTCTCATAGAAAACCGACGTGAAGTAACAGTGCTTGCATTGTTGCGTTTCGTTCGGTCAATGAGAGCGCCGGAGGCCCACATCACCTCACCTTCCCATTTTCCTCTTCTCTTCCTCCCCCCCTCCCCCAAAACCGTCTGGGAACGCACCTGCGACTCCCCTGGTGTTGCAAGTGTCTATGGACGGTGGTGATCATTTAACATCTGGTGACCAAAAACAAAGCCTAATTACAATCTGTGCCCGCCGCCCGGTTTCATTCATGAAGAGACAAATCGGCGAGAACACTCTTCATGAATGGAACCGGAGATACACTGAGGGAACAACAGCGCCCGTCACAAAGATCTTCTTACCGGATGTTTACATTGCGCACAATTTTACAAAAACAATATCGATAAACATTCATCTCACACAGTTACTTACCGGACATGGTGTGTTTTCTGAGTACCTGAATAGATTCAAGTGCAAAGAGAGCCCGTCGTATATTAGCGATCCAGAGGAACAAGAAACCATAATTCATCTCATAACAGAATGTTCATTAGATTGTTAAGTCAGATCAGATTTTGAGACGAAAACCGGAATAAAAATAGAATTAGAAAAATTACAACTACTAATTTGTGACAAAGACACGAAAGGTGATTTCATCGAGTATTGTATAAAAATTGTAAAACAAGTAAATATAAGGAATGCATAATATCGATACAGAAACCAATTAAACAGCAAACAATTAAAAACGGCTACAATATTAAGACAAACAATGTCCCTGACAATCACTCGTCAGAGGAATACGCATTAAAAAAAAAAACATCAGGTGACCCACCGGTTCGTTTTCCTCCTATGCTAAAAAAAAAAAAACTAGCAATTGACGATAGGCGAGTGAAATTAGATTTCTCAGTGATAGCCATTAATTTGTAAGTTACACAGTAGTATTAGGTATAGTGCAGACATTTTGTTGTAATCGGATAAAAATTGGTGATAAAAAAAATGGTTATTCCAAGCCTTGGTCTATACTTTACCCGCAACACAAGGTGTGTTATATAATGTAGGATCTTCCTTTTATAAAAGAGTCTAAGCATCCCTAGGTATGTTTGTAAGAGCTAATGCATGCTTTTCTTTGAAGACTGGAAAAACTAAAAATCCATATTTAATTGATATCTGGGAACTAGATGATTGTTATTAATTAAAATCGTAAAATCATTAACAAATTTCTATTTTTCACAATATGAATATTTTATTCCATTTCTTAACTTGTTTACTGGCGAGGCTTTTGCTACAAGGCATTTTCTTCCAACTAAACAGCAGTATTCTGGAAAAAACATACGTTATTTTAGGCAGTGCAAATTAAAAATGAGTAAAGCACAAGCTATTATAATAAACATGAGATCAATCTTTTGGCAAAATATTCTTGGCTATATCTATAATATAAAAATTAATCGTTGAATGTGTTGCTAAAAGCAAATCTCGAGAACAGTTGAACCGATTTCTCTAATTCTTTTTTTGTTGTTTTTGATATTGTCAGGAGAAGGTTTCTATAAAAAAAGTATATTTTAAAATACTTTGGGCGGAATGGAGTTCACGGGCACTGCTCGTTTATGATATGCTACAACAAACAAAACTACAGTTTGATTTGAGATCGGTTATTATTAGTTTGTTGCACCTGTAGAATGGCTAATGAAATTTTTGTGTTGGCAACCGCACCCTTCATACTAGATTGAAGTAATTTCAAAATCACCTAACTGCATAAATTAATGAAATTATCTTGGAGATTTTCGTAATACAAATTGCAGAGTGGCATAACAACAAGTATCATTTGAAACTTTTGAGTCGACAGAATTTCAGATAAGGCCTTTGAGAGTATTGTAATAAGAACTAACAACATTCACGGTTATTCCGTTTTATTTTGTAACTATTGATGGAATAGCGTATAGGTGGTATGACTGCATAAGAGAGCGTCATGCCGTTTGCCATGACGGCTATGCATTAATGTTACTGCTAAAGCACGCCAATATATGCTTCACATAATATATAAAACAATGAAAATGATGAGTATAACTGAGGTAATTTAATTGTTTTTTTATGAGCCATTTATATTTACATATTATATATTTACATATTATATTTACATTACATTTAGAACTGTCACAAAAAAAATTATATCTATCATCACCCAATATTGATTCACAAACCAGTTACAAGTTATTATTATGTTATATGCAGTGATGTACTTAAATATACATACTAAATATTAGTCTCACAATCAAGAAGAATCTAAAGACACTGCTTGTAGTAAAATTATGTTGATGCTAAAGTTACAGCGGGTGTGAAAGGTGTTTTTTTTACTGATATTTTAATGGTAAAAACAACCATGTAGTAAAGTTAATTTAGTGGTAAATATTACGAATTCATACCTAATTATTTATGAATTATTACAATAAAGTTAAATACGTATTAAATACTTCCTTTAAAAAGGTTTTACGAAATCCACCGCGCTCGCCCGGTGCAAGATCGCGTTATCCTTTTTTCGCAAGTCTAACCTAACCTAACCAAAGCGAGACAAAAGAGCAACATGGCGAACATTCAGCGAGCGCGATGCCTTTAAAATGCAACCTTTTTAAAGCAAGTATTCAATACGTATTTAACTTTTTCGTAATTACACCGAATGAGTTTCTCACTCAGTAATGTACAGTGGTAGAGGTTTATTTGGCTAGCTACATCTAAATTCGTCACCAAGCATCTATGGATGTATTCCGACAGCTGCTTTTTGAAGGTGTTAGAGTTACGCTGAAGCTATTAGTGGCTTCAGTATGAATTGGTCGGCTCTTCCAGGATGGTACCACCTTCTCACAGAAAACAGACGTGAAGTAACAGTGCTTGCATTATTGCGTTTTGTTCGGTCATTGAGAGCGCCGGAGACCCACCTCTCTTCACCTTCCCCCTCTCCTCTTCCCATCTTCCCCTAAATACAGGCTAGCAACGCCCATGCGAGTCCCATTTTGAGATTTGCAAGTGTCTATAATAACAATTATTATTATTTATTAAATTCAGATATTACATCCATTTTTTGTTAGTAAAGCTTAGTCTGTGTTAGAGGTATACAACATATTTTAGTCCAATTAGAAATAACGTTTTTCACCCACACAAACAAAAGTCATCAAATTGTATAGGTGCACACACTTTTTAACAACTTCGTCAATTTGTGAACAAACAAACTATCCGGTCAACTTGATAACATCCTCAAGACATTATTTGAACTGCCACACATTCGATCCATTAGGGAGTTTGCTTTTTTTCGAATGATTGCGTAAAAATCATCCACACGAGCTTCAGTAAACATGCCCGATGCACTACAATATCGAAGCAGCTGCAACAACGCCCTGAAGACATTGTTGTACTGTATACGCAACGCATTATACTAAAGCAGTGTATATGAGGTCCAGAGATTGCTGGTATAGAAGTTCTATCATGGATATGATCACTTAACATCAGGTGACCTACCTGTTCGTTTGCCTCCTATGATATAAAAAAAGCTACATTTTAAAGTCAGAAAATCAGCACCGTCTAAGTTCTTCGTGTTTACCATCTTGTATCACATCGTAATTAAGCGTTAGTTGAAATTTGTGGAGAAACTAAAAAAAAATCTCCTCTAAAATGAATTATTTTATTGTATAATAATATACCGGTTGCTAGGCGGTTAACAGCCTGTTTTAGTCTTACGTAACCTAATTTCCCCCACTGCGGCGCGACGTGTGCGTACGCACCTCGCATTGACATTCGCCGCGCGCTCGGGTCGCCGACCTCACTTTCGCTTCGTCCGGTCACACCCTCGTCTTCCTGTTGCGTAAGCGGGGAAGTGAATTTCGCAGTTAGGCATGCGAGTTACGTGCGTCAGTCAATTCCCCTTCAACGCTGCTAACGGACAATCAACCTATTTTGTCACAATTAAAAATAGAATTGAAGTTGACCGCCTCCGCCATGATGTACAGTCCTCGACAAACTTTTTAACTGAATATATGTTCACAAATCTATAACGACCTTGTAGCAAGATAATTCACTACTTATCCCCGCTGTTAGAATTGGCTATAAGCGTTTATTATTTTTTTAGATTTTAAATATAACGTCTAAACATGGTCAAACTTCAAACGCATTTTCTCACATAATTTAATTTTTGAGTTGCTTTTTTTTAAAAGGTGTGACGTTTTTATGTGTTTTTATTACCGCTGTTTTGTATTACCTTACATAATCTATACTAATATTATAAAGCTAGAGTGTTTGTTTGTTTGGGTGAACGCGCTTATCTCAGAAACTACCGGTCTGATTTGGAAAATTCTTTCAGGTTTAAATAGCTCATTTATCTAGGGAGGCAATAGGCTTCTTTGTTCCCGTAATTTGTACGATATGATTTGTTTCCACATTCATTATACGTACGGCTAAGGAGTAGAATTCACTCCCGGCGTCTGTCTTCCCGTCATCTTATAACTTGGGAGTCTTCAAGAATAGACTGAATAGGCACCTAGTGGGTAAGCGCGATACATCGTCGGCCTCATCGTCACTTACCATCAGGTGAGATTGAGGCCAAGCGCGTACCTGTTGAAAATTAAAAAGAGGCTGTCTTCACGCTAAGACCAACACTGGATACTATTTCAATATCAGGATTTTTTCCTTTTGAGAGGTCTCGCTGCATGTTAGCGTTAGCCCAAAATAACTATTCTACGCGGACGAAGTCGCGGGAACAGCTAGTATATTATATGTATAACATTGACACAACTTAAGGATAAACAAGTCATATTTTTTTGATTCCTGTAATAATATTTTAAATAGGCTAATAAGGCTAGTTTTCATTAGTTAACACCGTTTATTTAAAACAAATAACTAATAAAATATAAACCCAAAATATTTAGCACTTAAATCTAGGGTTAAAAAAAATAACAACGATTAGTCATGTAGGTACATTAAGTACTATAAAAATGAAATTATATTAACCTTACATAATTAATTCTTCAGGAAACGCGCCGAAGAAAGCGCAACACGTTACACGTATAAATATTTTTCACATATTACGTGTATGTATAGACAGACTGCGTTATTGTGTTCGCACGTTACGTAAGGTGAAATGCGAGGAACGGTTTACGTAAACTATAGGGCCTTGAACCTCGGAACTGGCTGAGCAGGAACTGAAGAGTTGATTATACTTGTAATTCGTGTTAGGCTGTTTACAAATACGCGTTTTTGTTCTAGGGTACGCAGTTAAATTGACTCGTGCTTGTCCGGCGGTTGAGATTTTTCAAATTCACGGAAATAGAGACAGGTATAAATATGTTTATAGGTTTTTTTTTATTCTGCAGACTCTTGGTTCGAACTTTTTTATCTTTTCGCTTAATTTATACAAATATTATAAAGAGGTTAAGTTTGTGAGTTTATGACGTTGTAGAGGGTAATGTCAGGACCTAATGATCGGATTTGAAAAAAATGTTTCAGTGTTATATTCTGTACTATTATTATGAAGAGTTAAGGTTTGTGAGTTTGTAACGTTGTAGGGGGGGATGGGCCGAGGGGCTCATCTCCTCATTGCACAGGTCCGGGGGTCGAGGGGTGGCAGCTCGTGTGTACCCAGTGTGCCTCTCTATACGTAGGAGCCCGGCGGCCACCTTCCGCTGGGCGAACCATCGGGGCGGCTCTACAAGGTATGATTAGCTGGAACGATCCCTTGCTGCCCCAACAACACTGTGTGTCGGTACACCGTGGGGTTTTAGTCCGTGCGAGTCGGACCTCCCAGGGGAGAGGGTGGGTACCCATAAGGGATTTCCTCACGTTAAAAAAAAGGGTAATCTCAGGTACTACTGGTCCGATTTGAAAAAATCGTCCAGTGTTATATACATCATTTATCAAGGAAGGTTATAGGTTGTTGTATATCATCATGCTAAGACCAAACGGAGTGGAGCACAAATGAAGAATGTTTCAGAATCGTTTTTTTCCCCTACTAAACTTCCGCTGCGTGTTAGCGTTAGCCCAAAGTAACTATTACACGCGAACGAAATCGCGGGCAGAGATTAGTTTATTATATACGTCGTTATAAAAATCATTGTCTCTGTGAGAAATTATTTTGTTTTTCGTTTCTTTTTTTTACCTGAGTAGGTATTAGCTACTTTAGGATGAATTTTTGAATGAGGTTATTGTCTTAATACCGGTTGCATTTTAATTGTACATATGTAGTTTTATAGGTTTATATTTTATAGGTAATTTTTTATCTTTATAAATGACTGGCGGTCCTTGCGAACGTTGTCCTGCTTTGATAATTTAAAGAACCGAAGCACCACCTACCGGGTCCAGTTTTGAATCTAAAACACTCTTGGATCCACTGGAATACGCACACAAAATTTAATCAAAATCGTTACAGCCGTTTAGAAGGAGTTCAGGGACATACACACGTACAGAAGGAATTTATATATATTTTCGTTTTTCTTTAGCTAGGCGTAATGTAGGAGATTTGGTCTAGCCTTCGGGAACAGACAAAATTAAAGTGTCCTTTTTGGTACCACTGAGAACGTGTTTACAAAATGTCATGATAATCAGCTGAACATGTGTATATATATTATATCTATATATGAAGCATAGTAAACAAACTTACGTTCGTATTTATAATATTAGTAAGGTCTAGTAAGGATTACAAATAGCGACACCATAATATATGATCTCCATGTAACTCGAATGTCTTGTGACGCGCCAACCGAGATTGCTTTAAGATTTTTTCAATTTAAATAAACCTTTATAAACCATAGCATGCTATCGAATCCAACATACATTGTCTTGCCTTGATAATTAAAAAAAATCTAAAATTCAACCGCAGCGTTCACTACCGGGTCCAACTAGGAATCTAAACAATTCTTGAATCCACCTGAACATTAAAAAAATTATCAAAATCTGTCTAACCGTTTAGTAGGAGTTCAGTCACATACACATGGACATATAAATTATATAAAGATATATATTTCTCATGTGTATTCTATCTATATTAATATTATAAAGAAGTATGTTTGTGATGTTGTGAGGTTGTAGAGGGTAATCTCAGGAACTACTGGTCCGATGTGAATAATTCTTTCAGTGTTATATAGCTCATTCATCGAGAATGGTTATAGGTTATATATCATCACGCTAAGACCAATAGGAGCGGAGCACAGATGAAAAATATTTCAAAATCGGGATGATTTTTCCTTTTGAGAACGCGAACGAAGTCGCGGGCACAGGCTAGTATTACATATAACCTTTCATCAAAATTCGTTCAATCGTCTTTTCGAGATAGAGTAACAAACATCGGGTTACACTTTATTGCTTAGTTAATTTCATGCAATTTTGAGAGTAGATTACAGATGTATCTTCCAGACTGGAATGTTGGCGATCTCTGTTTATGATAATAGTTATATAGTGTGAAGATAGATCGCTGTGTAAAAGCGTTTATGCAAAATCTTGGTTTCACGTCGCAGCGCGGTCTGTACAGTTCAAGGCCCTCGCGTTATGTAACGTTGGACGTTGCGTCAGCGCGGGGTTCGATGCACTCTGTTCGCGATTACACTCGTTCATATTTTAGTTTCTACATTGTTAAAAGTTAGTACATCGTTAAAAATAGACATGATTTAGTAATTAATAACCTGGAACTCGCTTCTATACAGTCACGGTAATACATATTAATTAAGTTGTTACATTTCGATATAAGCTATATCCAGTTTTAACCGTTTTTATGTCATTTTTAAAGATCAAGATGAAAATCATAAAAACAATTAAAAACCTTATGGACGGCATAATTTGAACTTTATAAATTGAATTAAAAAATTAAACATGTTATATGAACTACTAAAATTGGATTTAGGTTTTAAGGATTATTATAGGATGGATCAATATGTGAACGATTGTAATGTCTTTTTTTTTTCTCGAACTGACTACGCTATTGAACTAGCAAGGTCTTAACAGCTTCACCGGACTACTAAGGCGAGCGCTTAAGGCACTCAGCCGAGTTCGATTGTAATGTCTGGAAATGACGCTCCTCTCTGTTGTATCCAATAATAACGAATGTAACTATTTATGCTTTGTTAAAATATATAACATAAAGTGATAAACAAGATCGAGTTTTCTGCTGGTTCTTCTCGATGACTGGGTTGTTTTCTGAAGCGGTGGTAGTTTGGACGTTCGTAAACGCCCTTTCAGGGCCTAAACCGACGTGAAATAACAGTGCTTGCATTGTTGCGTTTCGTTCGGTCAGTGAGAACGCCGGAGGCCCACTCCTTCTCACCTTCCCCATCTCCTCTTCCCTCTCCCTCACCCCATCCTCCAACACAGTCTGGCAACGACCTTGGGACTCCACTGTTGTTGCCAGAGTCTATGAACGGTGGTAATCACTTAACATCAGGTGACCCACCTGCTCGTTTGTCTCCTATGATATAAAAACAGAAGTATATTTTGATTTGATTTGCTCATTTTGAAATGACACAAGCTTTTCTTTCTCTAATGTTTTTGAAGTGGAACTTCTTATGGCATGGAAGAGAAAAGTGTCTGTAGGAGTCTTATATATGGAGGAGTTGTTGAGGCGTGTATGCTTGGTACACATATACGTTTCAACAACTCATACATATATGAATAGTTAGCTAGGTTAGCTAAGATAAGTCGCGATTTTGCATGTAACAGGTAAGCCGAGGTGTGCCGTGCACCCTTGAGCTGGTTGCCAAAATAAAATCGGCTGAGTGCTTTAAGCGCTCGCCTTAGTAGTCCGGTGAAGCTGTTAAGACCTTGCTGGGTCAATAGCGTAGTCATTTTGAAAAAAAAAGTCTGTAGAAGTCTTGTAGTGTATCAAAGTTAGTAAATGTACAATAAAGTATTTATATCATGGGACTTCGAATATTAACTATAGCTTATGAGCTTATGAGCGGGTCGGGTAGTACTACCCCGAGCGAGCTGACCCATTCATGCTGAAACCGGTAATAGCTTCAGCGTGGCTCTACCACCTACTAAATCATTCCATCACCACTCGTTTTTCATTTATACCAACTTCACTCAAAATTAAAAATACTTTAATCAATTTTAGAACCTCAGAAGACGCTTCTGAACGTCAAAGCTACAACCTGTTCGGAAAATAACCCACTCAGCAAGAAGAACCGGCAAGAAACTCGATCTGGTTTATCTTTTATATATTTGTCCAAAAATAGTTACAACCGTTTTTGGTACACGCACAGCAACTGACGTCATTTCCAGACGTCACCATAGTTCATACCATACTATCGAAACCCTTCTACGCTGTAGTATAGTATATATGAATGCATACATAATGACCTGTACCGTTATGTCCCGTAGAAAGTGAGAAAGCCCATGATTCGTATATCACCGGTTACGTCACCGGGTCGACGACACTGCGGTTTTACTGTTACTAAACTTGCATTCGCGTTGTCGTTTTTTTTTCTAACATCGTACACTAACTAACGTACAATGAGACGCATCTATTAATTAGAATTCGGATTGAGAAGGAAAAAGGTGTAGTTAATTGCATTGTACACGTGTGGACGTCTATTCACAAAGTTGATTTTCATTGTTAAATCTCTTTGTTTAAAAGATATACGCAGGCCTTTTCTTGCGAGACACGCGAGGACACGCAGTGCTCTTAAAGGGAATTTCGAAAATATTAAAAAATTGTAATAAGGGTTAAAAAAAATAAAGAAATTGAAAAAAAGTCTCGGTAACCTTAAAATAAATATATTATTTTTTTAATACGTTAAAGTTATCCAAATACAAAATGTAATCTATCCTTCTTAAGCAGTTATCGTGTCCCACAGTGGCTTGTCTCTGAAGTTAAAAATCGTAGAAATATGGGCTTATAATTTTCGAAAATTAGCCTGCCCCAAAAAAGAAATGACAAAAAAGCCTGCATATACATATGTTTGAATTTTGAAATATGTTTCTTTATATTATATTAGCAGCCCAGGTTGACATTGGACTGGTTTTATTATAAAGAAATCCTAAACGTCAACCGCAGCGCCACCTACCGGATCCACTTGTGAATCTATACCATTGTTGAATTCACCGGCTACACACAAAAATGTTCATCAAAATTTATCCAACCGTCTAGGATGAGTTCTGTGACATACAATACATACAATGGTCAGAAGAATTGTATATATAAACTAGCGGTACCTGCGAACGTTGTCCCAACCTGATAATTAAAAAAATCTATTATCTTGGGGTGTAAGGGGTGTCGAGTAACATCTTAAGACTTGAGACACCCAAGCCAACCTCACCTGCACGTGGTGCACCCTGCTGATCACCGAACGAGGCAATGGCGATAGCGGGGTGGTAGGGTTTTACAGCCCGACTGGGTCGCAACCACCATGTACATGGCGAAAAAGCCCGTCATAGTGACTCGCTTTTGCGCGTCGCGTTTCGGGATCAGCCTGTGTATATCCAGTACCAGGTGACTTTCGTCATTATGGCCGGCATGACAGCGACGACCGACGATGGATGATCTGTCTCTCGGTGGTCGCCACTGTTTTTGGATTGTACTATGCTTACCATCAGGTATAGTGCAGTCACTTTGTCGTGCTACAATAAAAAAAAAAATCCGACCTCAGCGCCACCTACCAGGTCCAATTGTGAATCTAAACTATTCTTGAATCCACACAAAAATTTTCATCAAAATCTGTCCAGCCGTTTTGGAGAAGTTCAGTCACATACACACGAACAGAAGAACTATATACATATATAAAGATAGCCGAGCGTTTTGACCACAATACTCATTTAATTTTAAGTGACCATATCTAAAACCGTATGAGCTCTGAAATCGTATGTTTTCAAAGAAAATAAATAAATCGCCCGTGTAAATTGGCATCGTTGGGATTACAAACAAATGTCTACATTATCCAAAGGTGTTTTTGTTTCAACGGAATCGAACATCGACCCTGGAACATCTGCGGCGGTCGATCACCTGTTATAACCGTTCTTATTACTAATGCAGTGTTCAAGTAACTATCACGTACTGTCTATCATGGTACCTCATGATTAAAATATTTATACGTTTGACTTTGCTTTTTTTTTTGTTTTTTTTTTTTTTTTTTATTATTATTTCGAACTGACTACGCTATGGGTCTAGTAAGGCCTTAACAGCTTCATCGTACTACGTTTGAATTTGTGTTTGGTCAGAGTTTCAACTTATATTTAACACTAGCTTCTGTCCGTGACGTTGTCCGCAAGGAATAGTTACTTTGGGCTAAAGCTAACACGCAGCGGAAGCTCGTAAAAGGAAAAAAAAAACGATTTTGAAACATTTTTCATTGGTGCTCCACTTCTACCGATCTTAGAGTGAGGATATATACACCTATACCCTTCATCAATAAATGAGTTACCTAACACTGAAAGATTTTTTTCTAAAAGAGGGTTTATATGTTTGGTTGTTCACGTTAGTCTCAGGAATTACTGGTCCGATTTGAAAAATTCTTTCAGTTTTAGATATCTTATTTATCTAGGAAGACTATACGCTATATATGTACGCTTAGATCAATGGGGGTGGAGCAACATTGAAGAATGTTGCCAAATAGTTTTGTTTTCCTTTTGAGAGCTTCCGCTGCGTGTTAGCGTTAGCTCAAAATAACTATTCCACACGGACGAAGTCTAGGGAACAGCTAATGATAAATATAGTAGTTAGTGTCATGTGTTTATTCCTAAATAATCTGTGCGCAAGTTCCGCTCGATTATGATTCAGTACGCGTCGCACTTTCGCGTACTCGAGCGCACCCACTTGGTGATGCGACGCGCGCGCCCCTGTTTGGTGAAACCGCGAAAACTTTGTTTGCGCACTTTCTGACCGGATACGGATGCGGCCGGCAAAAATTATTTAACAAAATAAAACGTTAGATAATTATTGTTACACGGGTGTACATTTTCTTTTTTAAGTGTCATTGAACTTACTCGTAAAATTATGGATGAAGTTAACTTAGTTCGGAGTGAGTGGTCGTGGTATGATTTTTTAAGTTCACCTACCTAGCTACAACCCTCAATTTCAAAATCTGTTGCCAATATATTGCCAGTATATTCCAGCAGCTGTATTTGAGACCGATTCTCTTACACGGGCAAACATTATTTTTAAGTGTCATTGAAATCACTCGTGGATTGATGAATGAAGCAACGATTGCTTGGTTGACAGTGTGTACGGGCTGTTTTGGGGATTTTGGTGAAGGTAAACATCGAGTTGGAAGGACTTATTAGACCGCCTGGCTAGCTCTCACTGTCATATTGAAAATCTGTCGTCAAGCTCATGGTTGCTATAATCCGCTAGTTGGACTTCAGACCCAGTTCATATAGATTTAGAATGATTATTATCTCAGATGACAGGGGTCGAACGCTAAATTTATAAAGTATAGAATTATGTGCCGTCCGAAGAAAAGAGGTTATCCATTTTTTGACGCTTGGATCCTCAAAAACCTTAAAGAAGCTTAGTAAGTCTCACCAGGCAAACTACTTTTTTATTGCCTGTAATTTTAAATTCATTATATTGACACTAGTCTTCACTCTTTAATCCCGCCCACTCCTTGAGATATTAAAAAAAAATGAAGGGCCAATCGAATCCAAAATGTCAGCACGTTAGAACTATTTTGGAAAAAAAATGCATATTCTTATGTCGATAAGTAGAGTAGTTTTGACATGATTGATCCTTGTTTGATGATTGATTGAAAGAACTTATTTTCACTATCTTTATACGTGTAATTTTAATTCTCTTGCATTTTCTATAGTATAATATTATAAAGAGGTAAAGTTTGTGAGTTTGTGACGTTGTAGGGGGGTAATCTCAGGAACTACTGGTCCGATTTGAAAAATTCTTTCAATTTTATATAGCTCATTCGTCGAGAATAGTTATAGGCTATATATAAGATAAAATAAGATCAATAGGAGCGGAGCACAGATGAAAAATGTTTCAAAATCGGGATGTTTTTTCCTTTTGAGAACTGCTGCGTGTTAGTGTTGGCGTTAGTGTATCTATTCAACGTGAATGAAGTCGCGGGTAGAGGCTAGTTTTTTATATCACGGAAGGCAAATAAACAAACGGCTCAGGTAAATGATCACCGTCGTCCATTGGGCCCTTCACTGTACCAAATGAATTGAACCGCGCAGCTACAATTTTTTTTTTTCGAACTGACTACGCTATTGGCCAAGCAAAGCCTTAACAGCTTCACCGTACTACTAAGGCGAACGCTTAAGGCACTCAGCCGATTTAATTTAGATAACTATCTCAAAGGTACACTGCACACCTCGGCTTGTGTTGTTGCCTAATTCATGCAATTCGCGATCAACTGAGCTAACCTAAGTTACATATTCATACTTATATGAGTTATTGAAACATATATGAGTACTAAGCATACATACCTCAATAACTGTTATATGTATTTTGGGTCGGATAATTTTCTAAACTATTTCAGTTCAATAAGGGAAAAAATAAAACCCTTCCACTTTCATGTGTAAGCGTGTGTGGGGGTGATATGTGTAATGTTGTTGCAATGATGTAAGGTTTTGTCTCACTGTATCACACGAGCAGCGTCCTTAAGGGCTCCACGCAAAGAAAACGGACCAACGCTTGAGCCGCTGCCGAGAGGAGCCTAGTCTGGAGTGTGGGAGAAGCCACAAATAAAAGAATCAGCCAATCTACGATAATAAAAAATAAATACTTTATTTGGTCCTACGATTAAATAAAGAAAATCATATACGTTATACAGAACTCTTGTGTACGCGTATATGTCACTCAACTCGTCCTAAACGACTGGACAAAATTTGATATAATTTTTGTGTGCGTTCTGTTTGATTCAGGAATGATTTAAATTCACAATTGTTTTTTTTTTTATAATTCATAGGGTAGGACAGCGTCTGCTGGCCCCGCTAGTATATATTAGTTCTTTACCTATAAAATTGCCGTTTTGTATGAAAAAAGAACGACGAATAGACGAATTTTTATCATGAATTTTTTATTTATATTAATCGAAGTTATCACCCATGCAATCAATGCATCTTTGCCAACGCAGTTTATTGATGTGATGAATCACACCGGCGCTAGACCACCAAACAGTGACCATCACTTATCTAGGGGTAAGTTTTCGTTTAGAGCATTGTTTAGGTGCTGAACTAGGATCCAACCAACTTGCTGAGCGCTTGCGGTTATCAAACAGGATCCATTTTTCATCGCAGGTAACAATGTGGTTCAGATTTCTTCATTTGTGTGTCTGTTGAGCAGTGCAAGGCACGTCTCGACGCGTACTTCGCGCTGGCGATCATTGAGTTCATGGGACACCCATTTGTCAAACTTTTTTACCTTGCCAATTTGACGCAAATAGACCAATATTGTTTTGACACTAACGTCGAAAGCTGCTGCTAATTCAGCCGTAGATTGTGTATCATCAGCTTCCACGATCGCCTTTAATTTGTCATTGTCGACCAAAGTTTTCGGACGACCGCAAGGTTCATTTTTCAGGTCGAAATTCCCAGAACGGAAGCGAGCAAACCAATATAGGGTGGTGCGTTGGTTTGTAATGTTAGCTCCGTAAACGTCGTTGATGTTGCGTGCCACAACGCGTTGCTGCCATGACGGTACTCATATTCCTTAATTACTCGAATTTTTAACGTATCCATGATGACAAAAAAGATTGAATTGCGATGAAAATGTAACACTAATCAATAAACAAATGACAACTTCTGGAAAAAGAATTCCATGTTTTTAAAATAAAATAAATTTGAAATTATAATTCTTAGTCAAACAAAAATTATTTTGATTTGAAATAGCCAGTACTGCAGAACGGCAATTTCATAGGTAAAATTATATATTGTATATAGATTAATTGAGAAATGTTATATTATACTATCTAACTTTAAAAGCGAAGCTATAACTATACAAATTGCACTATTTCAAATGTTATTTAAAAAGGTATATATATTTTAATTTAAACTAGCTACAATTTTCCATACGGCACCGCTATTACAAATAGGAACAAGTAAATTATTGGTCCTGTAACCTTCCATTGTTGGAATATTGTTGATATATTTTCCTCATTCTAATTATGTCATGGAATATTATGATTATAATATAATAATTTCCATTAACGGAATAAACCTGAATTACATGCTACATTTAATGAAATAATTATTTATGATCTTGTGTTAGATGGAATCATTTTTAGGAAACCTTTTTTATAGTAGCACTAGATTTTACCCACGGCTTCGCTTGTTTTAGTGTAGATATTATGTAATTATTCCCTAGAAAATACTACATTTTTTGCTAGATAAATGGGGTACTCTTTGAGCATTTGAAGAATGACACCGCAAACAAAAATAAATGAACGAATAAATTTTGTGGTCTGATTCCGCAAAATATGAAGAACTAGGGATGATCGATATTTATCGATTTTGAAGAAATATCGATGTTTAGCTGAAAAACATTGATGTTTTGATTTCGATGACATCGACACATCGATGTTATGAGAATAAAATATCGAAATGTCAATATATCCTTTGAGGGTCATCTAACGTTGCATGTACCAGCTAGAGACTAGATAACTATCGAATTTAACTATTTTACACTAGATGATACTAATCAACTTTATGGAAGTAAGCTGTACGAATAGCTATTTCCTAAAGGAAAAGGAAAAGTGGATAGCTTCAGAAAGACTTTTTTTAAAGCTGGCCAACTCCTGAACCAGCAACGCAACAGATAATATGGAAAACACCAGATAAAGTCAGTTTTTTTTTTGCAGACAGTTTTATTTGCTTACAAAAACATCGATGTTTTGCTATCGATGCATATCATACATTATACTTTTATACCCATGTTAACATCGATGTTTTTCTAATATCGATCATCCCTATAAAGAACACACTTTTAATATAATTTTTATGAATATAAAAAAACATTTAACTTATATTCAATCTAAAACTAAGAGGTATCTACAGCTCAAGGTGTGAGAAAATAGTCCAATAAACTTAATCTTAGATCTAACTTAAGAGATGTGGGTGCTGTTCGAAGTTAGAACGAATAGTGACACCAAATTAGGATTCAATATGCACAGTGGAACTCACGATTACACGGTGGTAACGAGACCCTAATTTTTTATATTGGCATTTTGTGCTATAATGTGTCGCAATGGTTATAAATTATATTACAATTTGGTGGTTTCCATGTAACATCTAACAAACAAAGAAAAACAAAGAAAGAAACATACAAGCAACCAATCAAATTCGCATTCACAGTTAATTGGAATGGTTAAGTGACGTCACAGTGCCTGACAATAACCACAGTACGAGCGAAGAAAAAGAGCGACCACCAAGACATTGATAATCTATGCTTGATCGTTGCTATCAGCCTACATGCCTCAGCAGATACACAGTCTGACCCTAAAATAAAAAATAATACAGTAAATTCTGAACGTGTATCCACCGTGTTGTTCAAAGTCACTACAAACAAACTATAATACAATACAAATATATATACAATATACAAATATCTTTATTTCCAGAATATTTAATACATACAAATGTGTTGTTAAATTTTAAAATAAGCTAAATCAGATTTGAGGTGTTCCTGATATACTTTATCTTTCTTTAAATTTTGTAAATCATTCTTAGAAATGTTTGTCTTTTGTATAAACACGCGTCACTGCTAAAGTACTGGGTACACGATAAAGCTTCGCCAAGAATATCAGAAAGCATATCCTCGAGAATAACCTAGTATTTGTTTTATTAAAATCTGTGAACCCGATTTCGAAAGTTATTGTAATTTTAATGACGACACGACTTAAGTACGAGATAAAGGTACATAATTAAATGAACTTAATACATTCAGAAGATTTTATTGTCACTGTATTTTTACATTAACTTCCACGCGGACGAAGTCGCGGGTACAACTCATTTATATTAGGGTGATCCAAGAGAATTTTTTTTTTCCAAACAGGCTCAAAAGTTTCGTTTGGGTGTAAAAAAATTGAATGATGAAAAGATGAGCTTTTAATATTAGTATTAAGATTGTCCTCATCGCATTTTTTTAATTCTCATAAGAATAACATGGGAAAATTTTTTTTTGCTTCTGATTTTTGCACCGTTCAAACGACTTATTGACTTATAAATCACTGTTTCAATCTTCATAGAGAATTGAACGTTCTACAAAAAAGGTCTGATAACATTTTTTGATTCGTCCACGCGTTCAAAAGCTATTCAAGATCAAAGTTCAATTTTTCAAAATTTTTATCGAATTTTATAAATTACACCAATATATATACACATAAATAAAATTAAAAATCTTATAAACGGCAAAATTTGAACTTCGTTCTAGTTATATAAAGGCTGGAAACCTTAAAATAAATAAATAAATCAAATTTATAAGAGATTTAAGCTAGATTTAGCTGACTTGGAAATGTGACGACTCAAATAATATAACTGTCTTATCCCAGTAACCTACCACCTAGCCTCGGTGGGTCACAATGGTGGGTGTATTTTGTAGTTATGGTACAGCCGAACGAAATTCCCATTTCAACAACATTTGGTTTTAAAATTCTCTACAACCTGTCGTTGGGTATTCCACGGTTACCGGGTTTTTGTGGCAGGTTGTTTCCTGTATTAACATATTTGAGGATAAAACCATAAAGTTAATGAGCTTTTCCCTAATAGATCGGTTTTCTATTGACGAGCTATATATAGTGTTGGCAATAAAAATTTGTTGTTGGTTTTTTCTGTGCCATCGTTATGTCATTTCCTTTATTTATAAGTTTGTACAATATAAATGTACAAAATGAATAATGTACAATACTTGTACAATATAAAATACAGGTTTTAATATAGAGAAATGAAGAAATAGAAAGAGATGTGGATAATATCCACAGACGTTGTTTTTGGTAATTCTGGGCTAACGTTAACACGCAGCAGATGCTTTTCAAGAGAATTAAATATCCTGATTTGGGAATATTTTTCATTGGTGAGCCCACTCCTGTTGGTTTTAGCGTGATGATATATATAACCTTCGTCGATAAATGAGCATTATAACACTGAAATAATTTTTCAAATCGGATCAGTAGTTCCTGAGATTACTACCCCTTATAACGTCACAAACTCACAAACTTTACCTCTTTATAATATTAGTATAAACTACTTTATCTCTCAAACTGGCAACGCAAAGCTTCACCGGACTACAAGCAGTAGACTACGCATCGTAAGTCAACACAAGCCGCCCAAGCGCTATACTGTTGGTCACGCTTACTTGCATGTATTGACGATATTGATATGTCTTCTGCCAAAAAAGGGTCTCTCAAAGTACCTAAAGAAGTTTACATTAAAAAAAAATTAACTATACCCACACACTTTGTTTCATTTTAATATTTTTTTTTATATCACAGGAGGCAAACGAACTGGTGGGTCACGTGATGTTAAGTGATCACCACCGTCCATAGACACTAGCGACATCAGGGACGTCGCAAGTGCGTTGCCAGGCTGTTTATGGGAGAAGGGGGAGGGGAAGGAAAAGGAAATAAGGAAAGAGGAAGGGACGTGGGCCTCCGGCTCTCTCACTGAACGAACGAAACACAACAATGCAAGCACTGTTATTTCACGTCGGTTATCTGTGAGAGGGGTGGTATAACCCCGGAGGAGCCGACCCGTTCATGCTGAAACCAAAAATAGCTTCATCGGGGCTCTACCACCTACAAATCAACCTATCATTGAATTAAGAGAAAATAGTGCCACATTTTCTCTCTCACACCTTGATTGCCAGATTCAATGAAGGGACGTCAAATTTGGTTTGGGTAATAGGTGACAAAACATGGATTTTCAGCTACGACCCCAAAACAAAGTAGCAATCGACTATTTGGGTTTTTCCGAGTGGACCAAAACCAAAGTGACGAGGGTGCGGTCAATTACTAAGCTTTTAATTGCTACTTTATATAAAACTAGCTGTTGCCCGCGGCTCCGCACGCGTTTTTTTTTTAAATATATTAAATAAATGTAAAATTTTGATCACATATCTAGTGTAAATTACAATAATACTCTTTCAAAAATATTTGTAAGTATCACACGCACATCATCTACTGTAACAGGTAACATGTACTTGTACATTATATATGTGAATAAGAATAGTGAATCGAATGGGAAGAGATTTATCATCAGCCACATAACTGGAACTTTTAACTGTTATATATGACCCTTAGTGCCCACTTACTAAATTACAATAATACTCTTTCAAAAATATTTGTAAGTATCACACGCACATCATCTACTGTAACAGGTAACATGTACTTGTACATTATATATGTGAATAAGAATAGTGAATCGAATGGGAAGAGATTTATCATCAGCCACATAACTGGAACTTTAATCTGTTATATATGACCCTTAGTGCCCACTTACACTATATAAGAAAGTAATGAAAATATTAAGCTATACATTTTCGAACAATATGTGTTAAATCTTTTATTATATAGATATAATATGTCCATAGCGTCGATATAATTAAGTTATTATCATACCTTGCTATAATTTAAATCACATATAAACATATGACTTTCAATTACAACAGCGATACCCTTGGTGTTACAGTTGTTCATAGGCGACGTTAACCACTTACCATCAGGTGGGCCGTCAGCCTGTTTACTGCCTTTTGGTATAAAAAAATCTAGGAGTCCAGTACAGCTCGTGTATGTTTACAGTGAACAACATATTTTTGATTAATTTCACATGGACGAAGGCACGGATAACAGCTTATCACTACATACTGTAAAAAAAGTCCTGTTCCACGTCTGTCTATATGTCTGTTCGCGATAAGATCAAAAAATTACAGAAAGCATCTTCATGCCGTTTTCACCAATATATAAAATGATTATTGCGCAAGGTATAGGTATAGTTTGTCTTATTATTAGGGCGGGCAACGTCTGCTGAACCCGCTAGCTTAAAATAAAACAGCTAATTAGTTACTTATTTGTCCGTAAAATTCCCGTTCAAATATTACTTGTAGTCCGGTGAAGCTATTAAGACCTTGCTAGATCAATAGCGTAGTCATTTCTAAGAAAAAAAAACCGTTCAAATAGGTCCAGCCGTTTCGGAGATTACCCGTAACAAATAAAAAAAAACAGACATATCCACAGAATTAAAAAAAATGTTGATATTTGTAGCATTACGGATATTTTTAATATAAAATACACTCACTTTACTTTTATTATACGTAATATATCACAAATCAAAAATTGGGTACAAAACTAACGTAGAATAAAGTTTTTGAGGAGTTTTTGGCGGGATTTTAGTCTGTCATGTAGTAGATTTTATATTTTATTCATAATTTTGTCTTACTTATCTGTATATTGTGTTAAATTGGTAGAGTTTTATGTAATATGGTTCGTTTATTGTGCATAAATGAAATGAAAGATAAATAATACCGCGAAGCATGAATTCTGTTGTCTTGAAAATTAAGAAGATAAAAATTTACGAAATATTACATAGAGGATTTGGCGCTTATACCTTTACATTATCTTGGATATAGAAAAAAACTACCTATATTAACAACTTCAGAATTGGCAGTATGGATTAATTCCTTTGACTATCTTATTGGATGAATATTATTACTACTAAACTTTTTGAATAGCGACACAAAATAAACTTTAGAAATGTTTGCGATATAAACGTACCACGTATAATTAAAAATTGGAAACAAAAATAACGTAGAATTAACTGTTTTAATAGGAACACAAAATAAAACATGAAAATATTTGCGAGAGATTGTTATCGCGTTACCATGGCAACGCATATAGTACTGACATTAACACGCATCGAAAGCTTCCAAAATAGCCCGATTTTGAGACATTCTTCATTAGTGCTCAGCTTCTATTGGTTTAAACGTTATGATATGTAGCCTATAGCCATCCTCGATAAATGAACTATCTAACACTAAAAGAAACTTTCAAATCAGATCTGTAGTTCTTGAGATTATCGCGTTCAACCAAACAAACAAACAAACAAACTCTTTAGCTTTATATATTAGTATAGACTAGACACGTGGTTACAATCGCTTTGGAGGATGACCGTACAGTAAATAGCAATTGTTACATACTCATTTCATTGCCTGATGTCACTGCCGAACTTCGTAAAAACAATCAAAAACGTTATATCATCTTGCGTCATGACAAAGCTAACCCTCACACGGCCAGAGAGACGAATGAATTTTTAAAAGGAATGCATACAGTTGTTTTCTATATGCGTCTTGTTTTCACATATCAGGAATTATTCACGCGGTCAACGATTTCCAAAGAGTTGACATAAAAATTTTCAAAATTAGTTTATTTGTATTTGTAAACGGCATTAAAGCTTAGGGAGAATATTTTGAAAGGCGTTGAATTGATTCTGATCTGATGTAAGTGATCATTACCGTTCATAGACACCAGCAACACCAGAGGAGTCGCAAATGCGTTGACAGCCTTGTGTTGGTGGAGAAGGGGATGGAAGAAAGGGAGAAAGGAAGATAGGCCTCCGGCGCTCTCACTGACCGAACGAAACGCAACAACGGAAGCAACGTTACATCACGTCGTTTTTTAATACTACCCCGAACGAGCCGACGACTTCAACGTGGCTGTACCACCTACAACTTTCTCAATATCTCCTGGTCGAATTGAGAGCAAAACTTGACCTCTAACTAGCATGTAGAATATAGCTAAAATCACTATGGGAAAATCTAATAACCATAATATATGAGTTATAATATAGATCATTCCAAGGGCACGAGATATGAGTCATAAGTTGATTCGGTTCACTTCGAAGTCAGGGAAATACAACCGTGTGACGTCATGCTGCGTCAGAAGTCACACCACGCCTCCTATGTTCTATATGACGCCTTGATCTTATTTGCAATATTTGTAATATATTATGAAATAATTACTCATAAAATTATATTTAACCAAGATCTAACCTCTTAGTGTACTTAATATATAAGACTTCATCATCATTTGTCATCAAGTGATATTGTGTCTAAACACTGAAACATATGTGGTGTTATTACAAAAAAGTTAAATCTATATATTAATACGTGAAGTAAAAAAATTGTACTCCTTTTTAACCTATTTCCCGTCAACGGGTGAACTTGAAATTTGGAATAGTTAAAGTTTATATGGCGGAGAAGTGCAGAAAGCTGTTTATTCTATATAAAATGCATTAGAAGTACATTAAATTCATTAAAATATGCACTACTCACACTACTACTCGAATTTTACACAACATATACACACATGTAAATAAAAAAGACATTTTGACAGCTGTCAATAAAATGAATTTCAAAAAAGTTTGTGAAGGAAGGAGGTTGCTATGCTCGACTATATGTATTTTTTAACTCTTACGTTCTAATTACCATATTTCATCCTACATTCAACAATGATATTATAAAATATAACTATTATTGAATGTTTATTATTTTTATGGTGAACACACTTCAAATAATGAATTAATAAAAGAATGAGCCAAATAATACTTCGTATAATCAAATTAAGAATTTTGTTCATAAAAATAATCCATGACTTAGACCTCCGCGGTTACAATGTTGCAATTCAACCTCATATATCAACAAAAAAGAATTTATTTTCAAAAGCTAATGGTAGTATTAAAAACGTCTTTGTCTTGGATTCACCATTTGATTGTATTGTGCATCCATTACTTTTCCAAACGATGATACTGGGCATATCACTATTTCTCATAATGAACAGACTACATTTAATTCAATATCACCCAGAAATACCACCCCATGGTGTCGTGTAAAATTAATTGAAAATT
>JACEII010000117.1:217282-228875 GCA_014332785.1 Antheraea mylitta
GCATAGGCTGATCCCGAAACGCGAACCGCAGAAGCGAATCACTATTACGGGCTTTTTCGCCATATATATGGTGGCTGCAACCCACGCAGGCTGTAAAACCCTACCACCTCGATTTCGTCATTGCCTCGTTCGTTATTCAGCAGGGTGCACCACGTGCCGGTGAGGTTGGCTTGGGTGTCTCAAGTCTTATGATGTTATTCGACACCCCTTACACCCCACATGCGTAAGTCATTCAATAAACAAACAAGGTATATGTTTGAATGAGTACCTGAATTGGTAGACGTCTTTGAGTGAGTACTTGAATTGCTAGATGTATTTGAGTGAGTACCGGAATTGGTAGATTTGTTTAAATGAGTACCTGAATTGCTAGATGTGTTTAAGTGAGAACCTGAATTGCTAGATGTATTTGAGTGAGTACCTGAATTGTTAGGTATGTGTTTGAGTGAGTACCTGAATTGTTAGGTATGTGTTTGAGTGAGTACCTGAATTGTTTAGCTTCACAATTCCAGACGGTGGGAGTCACTGTAATCGGATTCTATATATATATGTATAGATAACATGTTCATGACGTTAGTGACACACGATTATTAGATCTCATGTCGTCATAGTACGCAAGTGGGAAAATTGTGTATTAATAAACATCACATGATTGGAATTTGAACTTCCTCCTTTCCAAAGTAGAACGAACGTAGTATATATTATTATTTGTTATTGTAATTTATTATAGGACAGATTTTTTTTATTGAAGCACGACAAAGTGACTGCACTATGTCTGATGGTAAACATAGTACAATCCCACAGAGACAGATTATCCATCGTCGGTCGCCGCTGTCATGCCGGCCATAATGACGAAAGTCACCCGGTACTGGATATACACAGGCTGATCCCGAAACGCGACGCGCAGAAGCGAGTCACTATGACGGGCTTTTTCGCCATGTACATGGTGGTTGCGACCCAGTCGGGCTGTAAAACCCTACCATCCCGCTATCGCCATTGCCTCGTTCGTTGATCAGCAGGGTGCACCACGTGCAGGTGAGGTTGGCTTGGGTGTCTCAAGTCTTAAGATGTTACTTGACACCCCGTACACCCCTAAATCAGCTTGAAATATTATTCGTAGATCAGTGTTTAAGATTCTATATTTTATGTGATCACTACATATTATGAAACAGATTCCTCTGCCATATCTGCCTGTTTTTTATATATATCATAGGAGGCAAACGAACAGACGGCTCAACTGATGTTGAGTGATCACCACCGTCAATAGACACCTGCAACACCAAAGGAGTCGCTAGTGCGTTGCCAGCCCGTGTTTGTGGTGAAGTGGGGAGGAGAGGGGATGTGTAAGGGGGAGTGAACAAAGGGAGAGGGGCAAATGGGCCTCTGGCGCTCTCACTGACTGATTGGATCGCAACAACGAAAGCACTGTTACTTCACGTCGGTTTTCTATGAGAGGGTGGTAATATAGTGAGCAAGCCGACCCATTCATGCTGAAACCAGTTATAGCTTCGGCGTGGCTCTAGCATCTACAAAATGCTGTCTGTCTGTTCGTGACAAACTCAAAAAATATTGCACGCATGTTCATGCGGTTTTCACCAGTGGATAAAGTAATCCATGAGGAATGATTAAGTATATAATTTGTCCGTCGGGTCTAATAGTTTATTAATAATTTAAGTTTCAATGTTTCAATTGTCTATGTAATAAAAGTTTTAGTTCTTACATTAATATTGAAAAAACACACCGGTGTGTTTAGACGCATTTATCAAAGGGCGCTAGGTCGTCGGTGCGTGCTGCGTAACACTACGAGTGGTCTACAAAACAATTTTAATATTATGTATTTGCAGATAGGATTGGCAATGTTTATTTTTGTGTCGCCACGCCAAAATCAGGTTTACCCGCGTCTATAGATGTTTCACATAAAAAAAATGCAGGTGAATCTTTTTGGCACGGCTCGAAGTAAGATAAAAAATAAATAAACCGGTCTTTGTACGAATTATGTAAGACGAAATCAAGGGTAAAATTCAAATTACATTCAAAATGAAATTTGAATTCTTTTTTATTATTATTATATCAAAGGAGACAAACGAACTGGTGGGTCACGCGATGTTAAGTGATCACCACCGTCCATAGACACTAGCGACATCAGGGACGTCGCAAGTGCGTTGCCAGCCTGTATATGGGATAAGGGAAAGAAGGAAAGAGGAAGGGACGTGAGCCTCCGGCTCTCTCACTGACCGAACGAAACACAACAATGCAAGCACTGTTATTTCACGTCGGTTATCTGTGAGAGGGGTGGTACTACCCCGGAGGAGCCGACTCATTCATGCTGAAACCAAAAATAGCTTCAGCGGGGCTCTACCACCTACAAAATTCAATTCTAAATGTATACCTAATTCAAAATGTAATAATAAATCGATTAATGTTCCAAAACCATTAATATAAATGTCATACGTGAGGTATTTATTGCGTTTCCGATTGCCTGCACATTGCATCACGTTTGACGCAATTACATTGTATTAAATGACTTTGTCATAATGAATATAATTTCCCAGTAATGCTCGAATTCTTCGTTCATAGTAATCATTATTTATTTACCTTTGACCATAAATATACCATATGTTGACCGTTTTCGTAAAATCTATAGTAATATTACAAAGCTGGATAGTTTGTTTATTTATTTGGTTGAACGCGCTAATCTCCGAAAGTAGTGATCTTAGTTATTTGCGGCAATATTTTGGCATATATAGTATTAATCCTTGTCCAATTAGATGCTTTAAATTATGTTAGCCATTTTTATAGATGAAAACTACCCTTTACAGCGTATCACTTCAATTAATATCTTAAGAGATATCAAAATCTTAAAATTATGGGCAACAAAAATAAAGTTATAAAAAAATTCTTACGTTTCTTCTATGATTTGTCAAATTACAAATATCAAAGACCAGATATCAAAGAATAATATCAAAGAAAAGAAGAATATTATATATTTCTAATATCATTGATCCAAGACCTATACATTTTCTATTGTATTGTGTAAATGCGACATCGAGATGGATCAATAATTTTTATGAATATTATAAATGCGAAATTAACTAACTTTTAGAGCCACGCTCAAGCTATGACTGGTTTCAGCATGAATGGGTCAACTCACCCGGGGTAGTACCACCCTCTCTCGAAAAAGCGACGTGAAGTAACAATGTTTGCATTGGTGCGTTTCGTTCGGTCAGTGAGAGTGCTAGAGGCCCACCTCCTCTCCCCTCGCCCCTCCCTCTTCCTCTCCCCCTTACCCATTCCCCCGAATTGTATATTCTTTGTAAGAGTTATAGAAAAGGACACATATCGTTCATCCAGCAAAAAAATCGGAAGGATATATTAAATCTGCAATAGAACGAGCAAAACCGGAAGCAAAAGCTAGTGTTCATATTTTCTAATACAAATAGGTATTGCGTAAGATGTCAAAAACAACCCACGCGACCTTCGTAATAACCTAGCTATTTTAGACGCGTACAATGTCGTCATCAATAGCTAAATTCGACGAATTTTTTGCACGTTTTTGCTAGCACGGACATCATGCAATGTCGTGCAATATGTTACCGATTATTGACCTTTTATTTTTGCACAATAATAAAGAAAAATATGTTGCCTTTGATAGACAAGGTTTTCGTCCGGTTAGTTATGGATTTTATGACGTAGTAAAAGAAATTTAGATACCTAGGTGTCTTTATCTCCTAATCTTAATTCTCACTAACGATATGTAATAATTGATTACTTTTTTATGTTAGGTCCAGTGAGCTATGCAGTTTTATTTATACAGTATATGCATAATTTATAAATATAATAAGCATGTAAATCTAGTGTCTGTACTTTTTCAATTTTCTTGAAAAAAATTGTTGCATGTTTATTAACAAGTAATAGAATACATTACAATCATTTTTTAAAATGTCTGCTTGTCTGTTTGTATGAACACGTATCACTGCTAAAGTACTGGGTTCATAATAAATGGTAATGCATATCCTCAGGAGTAATTTAGTATTTGTTTCATTAAAATCGGTCCATTCTATCAAAAGTTATTGTAGTTTTAATGACGACTCGGCGTAAGTACGAGAGAAAAGTTGACAAGTAAATGGACTTAATACATTCAGATGACTTTATTAAACACTGTTTTTTTACATAAGTTTCCAAGCAGACGAAGTCGCGGACACAGCTAGTTTATTATAAAGTCTATAAGGTTCAACTATTTTAATTATTATTATTAAAAGGCTTTTGAGCCTAATCATATGTTTATTTATTTATTTATTGAACACCAACACAATGTACACTGATCATTATTAAAATAAGACATACACACTTTGTAACGGTAAGTGTCATCGTAATTAGAGGTTTAGACTGCATGCTTAGTATGACAGTGTGCAAACAGTTAGGGTTACAATATAAAATTCACTGGGTTAGATATTGCAATAATTGATTAGATGTCCTACGTTAACATGATGGAGGCAGAAAACAAAAACATTTTTCCTAACAGTAAATTGAGATTTGAAGCAGAATTTTGTATGATCAATTGGAAAAATTAAAAGAAATAGAAAATAATTAATCTAATATAATGGGAAGGCGGGAAATAATGATTAAACGGTTTCACCTTTTAGTTCCTTTCTAAACATAGCGATGTTTGCTGCGAATAAGTCAACAAATATGCCACATCATAACTTAATTATACTAACTTTTAATCCTTTCGTACATCTTATTTATAAATAATCTTTTACTAATTTCACATAGCATTTTAGCAGCCTCACTCGAAAGTTTTTGCTAAAATATTATGGTATATGCATCCAGTTTCTTTGAATTACATCATCATAACATAGTATGAAACAAAATCCCCTATCATGTCTGTTTGTCTGTTCGCGATAAACTCAAAAAATACTGAACAGATTGTCATGTGGATTTCACTAGTAGATAAAGTGATTCACGAGGAAGGTTTAAGTACAGATTAGGACAACGATCGCTGGGCCCCCTACTATTTTAAATAATTAAAACTGTTCTGATATTGTTGTGCTTGAGACATTCCGTCAGAAAATGACGAAGATCTTTTCTTTTTTTTATATCATAGGAGGCAAGCGGGTCATTTTGTGGGCTATGAGAACGGGTAGTACATGTATTTTTGTATATTACAAAGTTACCTCCTATAATCATAGCACCTCTGGGTATACTTTCATAATTACGCCTGAAAGTAAGCAAGTTGAATTCTACCATACCCAACAAATTTTGTTTATTATAAGAACGGGTAGTACCCGTTTTTTGTGTATTACAAAATTACCTCCTATAATCGTAGCACCTCTGGATATACTTTTATAATTACGCCTGCAAGTAAGCGAGTTGAATTCTACCATACCCAACAAATTTTTATGACTACAAGAACGGATAGTACTCGTTTCTTGTGTATTACAAAATTATCTCCTATAATCGTAGCACCTCTGGATATACTTTTATAATTACGCCTGCAAGTAAGCGAGTTGAAATCTACTATACCCAACAAATTTTGTTAGCTATAAGAACGGGTACTACCCGTATCTTTGTATATTACTATAGTTTACCAACAGAGAAAAAGCAATACATTTATATAGAACCATAAAGTCATACGTTTCAATGCTGTCAATAACCTCATAGTTGTGAAGTCACGTTGATAGTTGAATCCTATAAAAAAAACTTGACTTTCAAATCACGTACTATAGTTAAATTGAATTATTTTCTTTATTTCACTGTCGTAATCGGGTTTTTTATCTATTGTTTGCTTGTGCGCTATCGCTACGTCACCTTTGCAATTTCTAGATAATTAATTAGTAATAACAACGGGAATAGACTATCATTGATTTGCGGCTTTGTTCGTATTCCTAAAGTATTCACAAACACTACCTATAACTATATTTTTAAACTAAATGATACGCGTGGCTTAGTCTGCGTTGTTGAGTATGTAGTCAAACTTTTTGAGAAATACAAAATTAAACCATGAGTTGAATTTTATTATTACCAGTTTCTTAGGCGACTAATTGTAGAATAACTCTCTATCTTTCCCTCTTTATCTAAAGTTTATTTTTTTAAGTTGCTTAAAAACTCATGGTTTCTTAAAAAAAAAACAATATTTTATAAGAATTTATAAAATCTCTTTCATGGGGATGTACTTATATTAATATGTTTTATTTTGTTTTACAGACTCATATTTGGCATCGATCTTACCTAACGGTAACTGCAGATGAAATGCCTATTCAATCTTCTCTTCAACACTCCCAAGTCGCAAGCTGACGGGAGGACATTCTGGGAGCAAATTTTGCTTATTTAACCGTACAAAAAACATTGTATAAAGAAATTGCTTCGTATGAATTCCTGGAATATGTTTTTAATTTTTGTGTCGATTTTCACAATTTAAACAGCCAAAAAAAAAAATGTTTCCTCAAGAACCTATGTAACGAGATATATAATAAATATGTAAATAAATTGCTTTATACGAATTGTTGAAGAATGCATTTAGTTTTTATGTTGATTCTAGCAGTCTAAACAGCCAACAAAATGTAGTTTGAAAAAATATATGTATCTAAAATATTATGTTTTTGATAAAACGGATCTTATACCGTCGGTCTATTTCATGGATTCTAATGGACTGTTAAATTATTTACACTAAGCTAAAATAAAGTATACTTGGTTTAAACAGATGAACACACAAACAAAATTATATAAAGTAGGATATGAGTTAGCAACTTGATGAGAACAGTCATAAATTCTGACACAGGCGAATATGACCATTTAAAATTAGTCGCACCGTCAGACTGTATAGAGTCCTTTATCAGGAAAAAGGTGCGTTTTTTTTCATGTTACCTACAGTATTACGAAGTTACTGATGACTAAACATCTTTGTCAGAAGGAAAGACTAATGTACTCTAGGTTATTTTGTAACCTTGACAATCATATGCAAAGGTAGTAGTAATTAGTCAGTTAAGGGCGCGTATGGCTGTCAAAGAAACTGGAATTGGTAACGTCAATTATTCATAAGAATGATGCAAATGTAATAATAGTAATAAAAAATTGTGTCGTCACAGGACGTCTGGCAGATGTGAAACATCGAAATGCTTTGTGTAAGTTATATGCATAAAAGAACAGATTGCGGCAGGAATCAGCTATGGCATCATTAAAAAATAAACCATTACAAATTTGTTCTATATAATAATTACTATTTATTTTATTACGTAAATATCCATTTTTATCAAATACAAAATTCAAAAATGCAACTAGACGCAAGCGCCACAGTATAAATATGAGACACAGTACGGAAACTACGAACAAACGCTCGAAACCGACACACTCACACAAACACGCGCATCGACGAGAGGTTTTGGAAGGAATTTTTTTTTTTTTTTACTTTATTTTTGGCAATCAACCGTTCAGATTATTACTGCCATTGTCAAGTAGTAAATAATATTACAAGCGTAGAACGATCATTTCAATATCAAGCGTCGTGTGAATCAACATTCTAACAAGATGGTGGCTCCCTTGTTAAAACCTTCCATGGAGTTTTTGTGGGATCTCAGAATTGCATTATCCGTGGTATTACTTTTCATTAACTTCACTTATGCATAATAAACTAACCATATTACATAAAACACCACCAACTTTATATAATATAGAGTCAAGTAACACAAGATTATGAATAAAATATAAAATCCACTACATGACAGACTGAAATCCCGCCAAAAACTCCTGGAAGGAATTCTGTGGACAGCACCGCGAGGTTCGCTTAGGGGTCGTGACGATGCGCATGTTTGTGTGTGTGCTGGTGCGAGCGTTTATAGGGAGTTTCCATACTTAGTGTTATGTGTACTGTGCAAGCGCTGTATGTTTGGCGGCATTTATCAAAGTGCACTATATCGTCGACGCGTGCCGCGTTACAAGAGAACAAGTGGCCGACAAAACAGTTTGAACCTTATATTTATACAGATAGGGTTGCAAATGGTTTTGAGTATTTCGTTAATAATGCAAAGTTCTTCGTAGCGTCAGCACATCAACAATCCGATTTACCCTATACCTATAGATGTTTCATATCAAAAATTGAGCTCTCCGGGACGCATGGCAGATGTGAAATACCGTAATTTTTCGAATCGAACGAATCTCAAATTCTCAAATTACACTATAGGTATGCGAGCACAGTACGGCAATAGAAATTGCGCACAATCGCTTGCGCATGGCATCACGTCGCCACGTTTCACACAGTCGCCAAACATCTGGTTTACCTGCGCCTATAAATGTTTCACATCAAAAATCTCTTAACACAAAGTTTTCTCTTTTCTGTGCGATATTTCGAACATTTTCCTCCATATAAACCTTACTTCTGATGATTACAAACACAACTATAAAGAATAGGCCAAATAGATGTAGCCGTTCGAAGTTGTGAGCTTACAAACGTGTAATTTGAGAATTCGAGAATTTGAGATTCGAACAATTTCGATGTTTCACACCTGCCAGGCGTCCCGTGACGGCTCAATTTTTTTAGACGGTAAAACTGGTATTTGTGCCATCATTTATAATATTACAACTTTGTTTTGTATTAAGCTCTTGACGATTTTATACGCAAGTTTGAACTTTAACTGGTATATTTAGACAGGTCAGGTTAGAATATTTGCGCAGAATGAACATTCGTTTTTTTTAAGGCATAATATAAAAGCTGAAATATTTTTATAATGCTGCTATTTTTTGCAATAGTGTTTTAAAGTAATAATTACATCTAACGGAATAATTATGTATATATTTTATGTATATATTAACGACTAGCCTCTGCCCGCGACTTCGTTCGCGTGGAATAGATACACTAACACCAACACTAACACGCAGCATTTGTCAAAAGGAAAAAACATCCCGATTTTGAAACATTTTTCATATGTGCTCCTCTCCTATTGATCCTAGTGTGATGATATATAGCCTATAACCATTCTCGATGATTGAGCTATATACATTGAAAGAATTATTTAAATCGGACCAGTCGTTCCTGAGATTACCCCCCTACAACGCCACAACATCACAACGTCACAAACTCACAAACTTTACCTCTTTATAATATTAGTATAGATTATCCTGGAAACAATCCCCAGTATTTTGTTAATGTGTTTTCCCAGAATATGTGATAAGACATTTTGTTTCCTCAAAAACAGCTTTATTAAAAAAGCTGGTAAACACTATAGTATTTGTTTGTAGACGGGAAACAAAAATGCATTATAACAGTTAATTAAAACAGTATACAAATAGATATTATTCCCAGAATCTTTTTAAAATTCTAATAACTATACTTTGTTTAATATTGTCCTCTTAAAGGCGTAATTATTTGAGTATGCTAACGAATTGCATATTTCACAGGAGTTTTAAAAAAGGTTAGAGGTTTTCTTTAAATTTGTACCAAATTTAGATTACGTAATGTTTAAAATCAATCTGTGACATTTCCACTGTTGGGCTAAAGTACTCATCCCGAAGGCCGGTATGTCCAGACACGCTAACACTTGGGTCTACCATACCGACGTGACTGATGACGGAAATAGTAGATTCATCCATCGGGTCGTGGACGCTCCAGCGCGTGAGATTGTGGATTTACAATATAGAAATGGCTATAAAAGATGGAAATGAAGCGGCCATACATTTTTTTTATATCATGGGAGGCAAACGAACAGGTGGGTCATCTGATGTTAAGTAATCACCGCCATCCATAGACACTAGCAACACCAGAGGAGTTGGAAATACGTTGCTAGCCTGTGTTTAGAGGGTTAGGAAGGGGGCAAGGGAGGGGAAGGCGGAGGTGGGCCTGCGGCGCTCTCACTAACCGAACGAAACGCAACAATGCAAGCACTGTTACTTCACGTCGGTTTTCTGTGAGAGGGTGGTACTACCCCTGGCGAGGCGACCCATTCATGCTGAAACTAGTAATTGCTTCAACGTGGCTCTACCACCTACAATAGGTTGCTCGTTGTTATACGTAATGTATGAAATTAATCTGTGGCATTTCCACTGTTGGGCTAAAGGCCTCTCTCTTCACGAAGGAAGGTATGTCCAGACACACCAACACTTGGGTCTACTATACCGACGTGAATGACGACACAATCAATAAATTCATCCATCGGGCCGTGGACACTCCGGCGCGGGACATTGTGGATTACAATTTTTTTTCTTTTTTATGCCAAAAGGCAGTAAACAGGCAGACGGCCCATCTGATGTTAAATGGTTACCGTCGCCTATGGATAACTGCAACACCAGGGGCATCGCTGTTATGTTGCCGACCTTGGAGAGCGTGTTTTAATCCCTTTTTGAAGAGCCCATGTCATAACCCTGGGGGAACAAAGCTTCTAGAATACCTTACGGTTGTTACCATTTTGCTGGGCTTTAGCGTATGTGGATGAGCAGCCAGCCAGCGGCGGGTGGTGCGCGTTTGGAAAGGGGATGAAGGCACCATATGAAAAAGTTCTTCAGAATACTATAATATGTATAAACTACAATATAAAAATGACTTTAAAAGACGAAAATTAAGCCGCCAAACATGCAATAACCTCAGTTAAAAATTCGACGTATAATCTATACTTCTATATTAATATTATAAAGAGGTAAAGTTTGTGAGTTTGTGACGTTGTGATGTTGTGGCGTTGTAGAGGGTAATCTCAGGAACTACTGGTCCCATTTGAATAATTATTTCAATGTTATATAGCTTATTCATCGAGAATGGTTATAGGCTATATATCATCACGCTAATATCAATAGGAGCGGAGCACAGATGAAAAATGATTCAAACTCGGGATGTTTTTTCCTTTTGAGAACTGCTGCGTGTTAGTGTTGGTGTTAGTGTATCTATTCCACGCGAACGAAGTCGCGGGCAGAGGCTAGTAGTTAAGTAAGATAAAGTAGTTGCTCACATTAAAACAATTTTAATATAACTAATAAAATAAATGAAAGCAGAAAAAAGGTATAAAGTCTTTAGAACTAAAAAAACGATATAATGTAAAACCTAACCATTATTACACAATAAGGTAAAGTTCATTCATATATTTGGAAAACATTACATGATCTATACTTTTACAATGGAGTTGCCCTGTTTCAAGTAAACCGCTATTTCCAAATAAGGTACTGCAACATACGAGGAACAATAATAGTAACCGCAATGACATTTCAAATTAAAAATGACATGTTTTTAGTGATTTAACAGGAAAATTATTGTTTTGTTCCAGCCATTCTGTCATAGTGAATGTGAGTTGGAAATATTATCCGCCCTTTGAGCTGGAATGTTATAAAAGATTTATTTCTTTGGATTATATGAGTGTTCAAATGCTTATGACGTGCTTTTGTATGTCAACGGCGACTTTGAATGTATCTTTGAGTCCTTTGAATCATATTTCGACGGCAAATACAGCAAATATTAGCCATAGTAATGGTAGCTGTTTTTTTTATATTTGTCGCGGAATAGTAGGACAATCTTCTGTGGACCAATCTTCCAGCCAGTATGTTTCCTCTTTCTAATTACTGTGGAACATCTTCCGCACAGTATGTTCCCTCCTTCCTATTACTGTCGAACAATCTTCCGACC